>FLSR01001174.1:102493-125053 GCA_900092035.1 Leuciscus waleckii
ACATCCTGGGATTTTTAATGACCACAGAGAGTCAGGACCTCGTTTTACGTCTCATCCGAAGGACGGGGTGTACCATTTTCAGACACACTTGAATCTGTTCTTTTAGCCTCTCATGCACTTGATGAATTGAGTGTGTGTGTGTTGCAGAGAGCAAGGCTGTTCTCGTTCACACACTGATCTACTCTTTCTGTCAAGCTTTACACACATCCAGCCATGACTTTGCTCTATTTCTCCCAGAGCTGCTATAGACGAGACACGAGTGCACGAAGTTTGAGTCACGTGTCTAACGGCAGAGAGAACTGAACAACAGAAACAAAGACTCCAGTGTCACCAAACATGCTTTGTTACATTTATAACACGTCTGAGACGAGCGTTCTTTTGTTTATTTCAGAGCAGAGACGGAGATGCTTATTTTAAATGTACAAACTCAGTAAATGTGATGAAAGTGTGAAAGTCTTACCAAGATACTCTTTTAAAAAAAGACACTAACAAACTACGAACCATCGATCAGACTCAATGCTGGAGCGGGAGAGACAGGCATCCGCTGGTAATTCGTTCACTTCGGTAATAGAATTAACTGATTCATTTCTAGAAACATCCTAAATCAATTCAGGTGTATTGATAGAATTGTCTGAACTGGCTGTGCATTTGGGTTTACTGATGTTTTGTCAAATAAATCTCTTTAAGACAAGCCTTTAGCATCCGCTGATGTGTTTTTCAGTGAGAATCTCTCGTTTTCTGCTCGTGTTGCTGCATAAATCTGAGTTATCAAAGCCGCAGTGTCGAATTTGCATTATTTAAATGGAGACTTTTTATTTTAGCCGGCCCTATTAATGTGAACATCTCCACGGGATCATTTTCTAAAACCAATGCGCATTTACTTCCTTTGGTTAATTTTCCTAATGACTGGGTCGGCAAATCCTGCACAGAACCGGCTCTGCGTGTTTCCCTTTATTTATTAGCCGAGAGATTTGTTCAGTTCTGGCATAAGCAGAAAATAACCACCTAAAGCAGAGAAATATCTGCAGCGACTATAACTCCATTATCCGCCAGGAACACAGATTAATTACATGTCATTTGAGAGGAAAAATTACACTATAAATCAGTCAAAAGATCATTTGTCTTTACCTGCCCTGTCTCACAAATGCTATACACGACCATTCAAAAGATTTATTTAAATAAATATTCAGAAAGGACTTTGAACTTTCTATTCATCAAAGAAAAATAATGCATCAGGGTTTCCACAAAAATATGAAGCAGCGCAACTGGTTTCAACATTGAGAATAATCATCAGCATGTTAGAGTCACGGTGCATGAAACGTTGATTTAAATTGAAAAAGTTTACATTTTCATTGTAGGCATGTTAATACCCCCCCGAAAAAATGGTTTTAAGTCAGTTATATCTTTTGCTGTAGTGTGTCAGTAGGAAATATCAGTTTACATTTCCAAACATTCTTTTTGCCATTAATTGTAATAATCCAGTGAGATTTGTGTATGCACAAGGAGTCTGACAACAGCCGGTATGATCTGATCTCACCATCATCGAGTCCGTCTGTGATTACATGAAGAAACAGAAAAAACTGAGACAGACTAAATCCAGAAGAACTGCGGGAACGTCTCCGAGACGCTTGAAGAAACCTTCCTGCAAAGCTACAGCTCATGCATACAACTGAAAATAGTACGCTCACACACACACAACTGAAACGCTCACACACACACAACTGAAACGCTCACACACACACACGGATTTCTTTATGGATTATTAAGGTGTATCACAAATAAAGCCTTGTTAAATCCCACAGGACTGTTATTCGTTTCTTTCTTCAAATCGATGGATTCTTCTCTCGCTGATTGGTTTCTATTGAAGCACTTTAATCTGGTTCATGGATTTCATCTATGTAATTCACAGCCTTTAAAGTGGGATTTGGTCTCTGCGGCTCCAATCCGGCTCACTGCTGCACAGTAATAATCAGAAATGTAATTAGTGCAATTAAGCAGACGTGGGTCGAGAGACTGTGATCTCTGTGTGGTGATTATGACTCTGAGCTCTTGTTGTGTCTCTTCATGGATACAGTGAACTCCAGTGTTGAGCTGGTTTGGGAAACGCTGAAGCACTCGACCAGTTTACTGAGAAACCTCCCAGAGGAACGTTTTATTGCGCATATGATGCTCTTTCATTGCAGAATGTAGTTCTCAGGCATGTTTTATGCAAGTATCAGGGAGAGGACTTAAATGAATACATGCACTACAATATATATATATATTTTTAATAATTAATTTTATCCAGCATGGATGCATTAAATTGATCATAAGCGACAGTAAAGACATTTATGATGTTATAAAAGATTCTATTTTAAATAAATGCTGTTCTTTTGAACTTTATATTCATCAACGAATCCTGAAAAATCACGATTTCCACCAAAATATGAACTGTTTTCAACATTGATAATATTCATAAATGTTTCTTGAGCATCAAATCATCATATTAGAATGATTTATGAAGGATCATGTGACACTGAAGACTGAAAATTCAGCTTTGATCACAGAAATAAATTACATTTTTACTATATAGTCACAACAGCCATTTTGAATTGTAATAATATTGCACTGTTTTTACGGTATTTTTGATCGATAAATGCAGCCTTGGTGAGCAGAAGAGACTTCTATCAAAAACATGAAATAATCACGTGAGCATCTCCTATGTTAATGAGATTTAATTAGTTTGTTTGTGTTTCCCAGCAACTCTTGGCTTTGGTTCATGAGTAGTTTTCTCTGTTTCTCTGGAAACATCAGTCTGGAGTCATCAGCTGTAGTTTCAGAGAGAGCATTCACTCGTTCAGTGAGGCTTTGACCCGTTCCTCATCTCCGTCTCCCCGTCCGTGTCACTTAAGGCATCTCTCGCTCGCGTGTTCACTGACACACACCCAGTGTAAGCGCATGTTCTCCAAGTAAATGTCAGCTGTGGTTGATGCGTAACGTGAGAGAATATCGTCTCTCTCGCTCGCTTTGGCTTCGGCAGATATCCATCGTGAGACGGTTGTTTACATGCCCAAAGATCAGCTTACTAAATTAACCGGATTAAATGCAAATCAATAACCAGGTAAAGCAAGTAAACGCAGATCCTGATGTCGTTCTTTTGTCATTTGATATTTTGTTTCTCTCAGAAACGCATCACATTAGCAAGGAAAAACAGGTTGCAAATGTTTCATGTTGATTTGAAATATTTAAACCCTATAAATCCCACTGCATCATATTTGATAACCAAATTTCTAAGAGATCAAAACTTTGCTGAAAAACCAGTTGTATGCAATTTCCTAAAGTCCTTCTGTCTCTGACTGATAGCCATCAAATATAATCATCAGGCTTTCGAGGAAGATTTATTTGTTCATCATTGTATTGCATTGCATTATATGTTTTAAAGGTGTGGTTGATTATGATTTGACTTTTCTAACTTTAGTTAGTGTGTAATGTTGCTGTTTGAGCATAAACAACACCTGCAAAGTTACGACGCTCAAAGTTCAGAGCAAAGGGAGATATTTACTTTTACAGAAATCACTTTTTAAGGACTACAACAAACGGCTGGTAGAGACGACACCACATTCCTCCCGGGTTAGTGACATCACCAACCCTAGAATTTACATAGTTTTACCTAAATATTCTCACTATATCACTATATAAGACTGATGTATCAAATATGATACAAAAAAAATAAGATATTTAAAAAAAAGGGTTCAATATGTCAAAAAAGTATTATTGTCATATGTCATATTTTATCATATGTCAGGCTTTAGAGGGTTAAAAGAAGATTAAAACAGTGAAGAGGATGTTTTCCAGAAGATCCTTTTCATTATTACGAATCTCCAAAAACTTTGGTAGCTTAAGTCTCACTTTTTATAGACCTATAGCACACAGAAGAGCAGCTCTAATGGCTTTATAGTGGAAAAACCCACAATGCACTTCTCATGGTGTCCCTCAAGAGTTTAATGAGTTGCAGAAGCAGTTTGGGTCTCTTAATGGCTAGACTTACTAGACTTTGTTCTTTTTTAACATAACCTCCAGAAATCTCATTAATTCTCATTTAATTGCTGTCGCTCACCCGTCCGTCCGAGCGAGCGGAGAGATAATATCGATGTATTTGCAGGCAGAGAGGTTCCTCATCCTCCTAACAAGCATATGATCCCAATGTATTCTGGGTAATTAACATTTACATACTCTGACTGTCACCTGTGAGGTCATCAGCCCGCGCCCTGCCCGTATCCGCCTATTAAAATGCTAATCAACAAACCGAGGCGCGCTCTTCCCGCTAGAGGTCTCTTCATTATCACCGCCTGTTACGTCCAGTGGAGGTTTCTCCACGGGAACTCCGGCGAGACCATTAAACGCCAGACGCCGGGAATGGGAGATTCAGGATGAAGCTGTGAAAATTGGGGGAAAAGGGATTTGTTTCTTCCAGACGAGCGCGCGCGATCTCGAGGAGAACCTGAGGCTCATTAGCGGAGCTGGACACAGTTGAGTTCAGTCTGAGGTCTGACACCAGAAGAACCTTCTCCAACCTTCAACTGTCAGTCACACACTGAGGGGGGAGGGGGACACAACGCTTGTTTGTCATTAAGATTATATAGAAAATACACATATAATAAGTAATACATTTAAATATATATATGATTTTATATAAAAAAAACTATTATATACATCCTATACAGATTATAGTATGTTATAAAAGAACAGTTAAAAACACACACACACACACACACACACACACACATAAATATATATATTTAAAACATATATGACATAATTACTTAGATAAAAAAATTAAAAATAAATAATAAGTATATTACGTATAAGTAAAACGTCATATTAAGTAGTTTAAACAATAAATTATAAATTTTAAAAATGTTATACTGTATGTGTGTGTACGAGTGTGTGTGTGTGTGTGTGTGTGTGCATGTGTGTAAGTGTGTGTGTGTGTGTGTGTGTGAGAGAGAGTTTGAGTGTGTGTGTTTGTGTGAGAGTGAGTGTGTTTGTGTGTGTGTGAGTGTGTGTTTGTGTGAGAGTGTGTGTTTGTGTGAGAGTGAGTGAGTGTGTGTGTGTGTGCACACACACACACACACACACACACACACACACACACACACACACTGAGAGTTACAGCCACAGTCCACAAACAACAGCTCATTCACTGGAGGATCCTGAACAATCGACACATGGCTTGTGATTGTGTTCGCTGATTGTGTTTTTGCCGTGTTTGGTGTGTGAGCACATGCCTTGTCATGTTTGTTTCTTTGTGCGATGTGCTCTCCTGTTTATTGTCTTAAACTTCATCTTGTTCCCTGATTATTGGTTCATTTGTCCCACCTGTCCTCTCTTTACCTGCCTCGTTTGCTCCCTATTCTCCTTGTGTTTGCATTCCTGTGCCAGATCATCATCGTGTGTTTAGCTGTTGTTTCCAGCCTTGGGTAGTTTTTGTTTGTTTTGTTAAATCTTTTGGTCTTCGGTCAAAAAATTTACGTTTTCTTTTTTTTACTTCATCGGAATGGTAAAAACTTGGTAAGGGTTTTGGCACTTGCATTGGAAATTAATGGGAGATCGTTTTGCTACAACGGCAAACAAACTCTCACTGAAAGCTCATTTTTTGAGATATCAAGCTCAAATTTGGAGCAAACTTGTTAAGATTTATGGCTCTGATTTTCTTGCAGTTTTAGAGTAAAATGTGTTTTTGACTACAGATTTCATATAAAAATTGAAAATAGTATTTTTGTGCATTTTTCATAACAATAAAATTCTATAACTTTTTTTAAGTTTACTTTTTCAAACTTTTTTTTTACTTTACCAATAATTTGCCAAGTGTTGTCTTTGAAAAGAGATCAAACTGAAGTCTGTCGCTCTAAAGCATTCAAGATTTACATCAGTTTAAGTTGGAAATCAAGTCTATGCTCAGAACGTGAATACTACTGCGTAAATATAATCTAGTACCATAAAATCCCCCAAAAATACAAAATATTAAATAAAAAACATTATCAAACTAAAAAAATAGTACAATCCTTTCCACTGAAATAAATAAATAAAAATCTGTAATTTTTGACCGCCACGTGAAGAGCACCAGAGGGTTAATAAAAGCCCAACTCTGCACAATTGAGTCCATTTACGTCTTCAACCCTGACAATATCCAACTATAAATGTATATTTTTATCAAATATAAATAATTTACATTTATAGGGCTGTCACTTTACGTTCGAAAATCGATTGCACAATCGATCGGACCAACCAACACAAAAACGAAAACAGGGAATTGATTTTAACTTCTCTCGGAGCGCGTCCGGCTCGTCACAATACGCCCAAGCGAACGCGCGTCACACAGCGACTGCAGGCTCTGACACACACACACACACATAACAGCAAAATTATACTTCTGCATAATGTGTCTCTTTTTACTACAAAACTGTGAATCCTGCCAGTATTCATGCATACAGACACAGATTCGGGCTACGGTCTATAATCGCCTACGCAGGCGAAATTTGTTTGACATTTCTAATGGTAAACACAGCCATGTTCAAGAAGACGCAGTGATGTTTGTCATTGATGTTATGGCAGTCCACTATTTTTTTCGAGAATGTTGCACTCCTGTTGTCATTGTGCACGAAACTTCACGCCAATAAATAATCAGGAATATTGCTGACTTGCGCGTCTCAAGCGCCCTCTTTACGTTCGTCCTAATGCCTGTTAGTTGTCCGTGGATTTGCCTATACGGAAACGTCTTTAGACATGGAAAATCGATTTTATAATCGATTCAATGAACACTTATGTCTAAAATCGAATAGGATTTTTAGCCCTATTACATTATTATTATTATTTTAATTATTAGTTCAATCATTTATTGAACCATGCACCACCCTGTTAACTCGTGTAAGTCAGTAAACACAGATCATCTGCACTGTGAAAATTCAAGCACACATTTGTGTTTCCTCTAAGCTTCTCCCACACTCGTTCTCCAGCTCTCTCCCTCTCTCTCTCTCTCCGTAGGCGGTCTGAGCCGGCTGTACTCTGGGCGGCAGCGAGCGCAGTTGATGATTACTGTTTTCTTGCAGAAAATCAGCAGACATGTTCCCAGTAATTGCAGATGAATTCTCCCAGTAGTCAGGAGGTGAATAAAGCCGTTTCAAAAGCACTGTTTAACAGCACATGAATGCTCTATTACTCAATCTCTTTCAGTGTAAACATTAATAAGGGGGAATGTGGAACTAAACGAATGCTGCGTGACGTCAGACGAGTTTGCAATGTTTATTTCCAGCGCCTGACGCGTATATTGCTGACTTGCGCGTCTCAAGCGCCCTCTTTACGTTCGTCCTAATGCCTGTTAGTTGTCCGTGGATTTGCCTATACGGAAACGTCTTTAGACATGGAAAATCGATTTTATAATCGATTCAATGAACACTTATGTCTAAAATCGAATAGGATTTTTAGCCCTATTACATTATTATTATTATTTTAATTATTAGTTCAATCATTTATTGAACCATGCACCACCCTGTTAACTCGTGTAAGTAAGTAAACACAGATCATCTGCACTGTGAAAATTCAAGCACACATTTGTGTTTCCTCTAAGCTTCTCCCACACTCGTTCTCCAGCTCTCTCCTCCTCTCTCTCTCTCCGTAGGCGGTCTGAGCCGGCTGTACTCTGGGCGGCAGCGAGCGCAGTTGATGATTACTGTTTTCTTGCAGAAAATCAGCAGACATGTTCCCAGTAATTGCAGATGAATTCTCCCAGTAGTCAGGAGGTGAATAAAGCCGTTTCAAAAGCACTGTTTAACAGCACATGAATGCTCTATTACTCAATCTCTTTCAGTGTAAACATTAATAAGGGGGAATGTGGAACTAAACGAATGCTGCGTGACGTCAGACGAGTTTGCAATGTTTATTTCCAGCGCCTGACGCGTATTACAAGATGAGACGCACATCAAATGCTTTTGAAGTATAGTAACACTCAACGGTGATTGATTAGGAAATGTTCATATATGATGAACTTTTATTCATAATCTTGACCTGAGAGTCAACTAGCTTTTTCAGAGCTTGAAATTGTTCTTGAATTAATTATTGATACAATTTCCAGTTACAAAAATAGCATAATTATGATTTCATGTTTAATGAGGTCTCATCCTTAAAACACTTTTAATGCAATACAGTTTTTTTCAAAGATTGTGACCATTACTGTCTCTGAAACAGCATTTTGCAACACATTTTACTTCATAATGTGATGGGTTTCTGCACAAAACAGAATATTAAATGAGACTGAAAGACTTGCACTGATGAATCATTCACAATTAAAGCACCTTAATACATGTGCATTAAGAAAAACATTTCATTTTGATTTCATGTTGACTTTAAAAGTTGAAAACGGCAGAGTGTTGCAGCTTTAAAAGATGTGAAATTGAATTGAATTTGCAATAAAAAAGCACGTATAGGTGAAACATACGGTGTGAAATGAAGTTGCGGGTGTCTCTACTGACTCGGGTTTATGAAGTTTAGATTATTAACTCTTGAACGCCATTGTGCACATGCTTTCTGAACACGGATTGTTTCTGATCCACACCAGAAATCAGAGCGGACACTAAATCTTTACAGAAGAGAGACCAGAACAGAACAGCAGTAGTACATTATTCATGACAGGAATTATTCACGAGCAAATAAAAGTGGACAGAAAGCTGCCCTTCTTGATCCTTTCAGAAGCAGATGCTCCTGGTTTACGTGCGCCAGAGACGGAGAAAGCTTGGCTTCTGCTTCAGATTTAAAAATAGATGTTCATTAATATCATCCCTGACAATATTAATCTCATCACCTGTCCACTGGAGCGTAATGTGGTGATGGAACGGTTCTCTCGCTCTCTCTTACAACAGGCCAACCGCATTCACGCTCCCTCTGTCTGTCAAAACATTACATGGAAATGAAAGAATTGCAACGGGCCGAACTGCAGGATCAAGCCTTTTAACAGCACTGTACATGACGTAATGCTGGACCAGGGTCTGTGTGTGCTCATCGCTCTCTTCGAAGGCTTTTATACGCCCCAGGAGGGTGAAAGGTCTTGACAAAGCTTTTATAGACGGGACGAGGAAAAAGATGAAGACCCTCTCTGAAGGATGACGTGTCATTACGGGTCACAGATTAAATGAGATTCATTTATGACACTTTGCACGGTGAATCTGAGTCACTTGCTAACGATCCAGCACAGCGAATGCTGAAGCAAGCAGAAACTATTTCTGTCTTGGAGGGATAAAACTTTTTACTTGTCTGGAGTGAACAACAGAGAACTTCACAACAGTGAGGAAGTTCAGGGGTTTCTGGGAAAGAGTTACCACATATATATATAATACACACATTCATATTATATAGAACACACTTAATCAAAATAAGTACTTACTCAAGAGTATGTGATTTCAGACACAGACACTCTCTTTATGAGTAAGTCATTGAATCATTCATTCAACAGACTCATTCAAAACCACTGATCCATTCAGAGACACAGAGAAAACTGCACTATTGTTTGCGTGAAGTTGCTTATTAATATTATTATTATTACAGTTTTTTCCAATTGCTAACACACAATTTTGCAAACTAGGCTCGTTTTATCAAAATACTTAACACAATTCACAAAACCACACACACAACTGAATAATACCTCATTAATCCTGCAAAACGAAGCAGTGCAACCAAAACTATATATAGCATTATCAAAATCAAACTTTTGCACTAAATAGCACACACTTCTAGCCTGGATGCCAGCCAAACTTAGCCCCGCCCACAACATTTTTAGGTTGGGAAGTTCGGTCTGGACTCGATCCGTTGAGGAGCTATTATTATATTAACAAAAATTGTTCGGACCAATCAAATTGTCAGGGCGGGCTTTATACGATGATGGACAGATGATCAACAATAACGTAATCATCCACGTCACCAACGAGCGCTTGGGTTGAATTCGTTTACAACAAAGACGACTGCCGCTGGAGAATTGTTATTTCACGAGTTCACACTTACAAATAAGTCAGATAGAATAAATGCATATTTGGCGTACTGTCCGAGGAGAGGCTCCGGGCTCGGTATTCGGCCCGAACCCAAGTAGCCTAATCCCCGCCCCGTATTCCAGGCTGTGGAAGGACAGGCCGAGAGTGAGTGGAGGCTGGAGGATGCTGAAAACTGTCAAGGAATGTTAGGTGAGTTGACAGAGTGAATAAATATATGCTTCCTCTCATACTGATAGTGTAGACGCGTAGACGGTAATTGTTTGATGACAAGTTGATTGGATTGATTATGTGAACGTGCTCCTCCCGAACTTTGTTTATAAAACATTATGTGTAGATTCCGCCATCGCATCTGTTAAAGAAGATATCGACAGCGCATTGATTTTAAAAGAGGAACAGAGAACCGCGATCAAGACATTTGTCGATCGGAAACATGAATGAAAAACATACGTCACTTACTCTGTTGCTCTGATTGGTTATAGGTCTATCCAATTGAGTGCAGAGGCATTTTCCTTCCTGGTTCGGTTGAAACACGCCCCATAATCACAGCCCAATGGAGCAGATCAGACTCACATTCTGACTAGAATCTGAGTATGACTACGTCAGGCTAACACACTTCATTCATATTAGCAGATTTTTGTCTAACCAACTATACACACTGTTGGGCGTAATGAAAAGCACTCTCATCTTTAGTATGCTTTGCCATAATACTAAAATAGTTCAAATTGTAGAAAATCCTTCAGATTGTTCACATGCACAGAAATATTTGCAGATACACACATGCTGTTGAAACATTTATTTTTTTATTTTTCACCAAACAAGTCAGTGCAACATATGCACAGCAGAAATATTTACATTGGACTGAACAAAAATATGCTCACAAAAAACAGTACACTGAAAAAGATTGAAGTGTTAATAATTAAGTGTTGAGGTGTTTGGTCAGGTGACACGTGTATCGGCCAATCAGCTCATGGAGTGCCATTTTGAATGGCAGTGTTTTGAAATGGCAAACATGTGACTTCATGTCAGATTGTAGTGTCTTATGCAGAGAAACGTGTTCAGTGTGTTTAAAAAGTGCCATTTTGAATTGCAAAATGTGTGTAAAGCAGAAAATGTTTTAGACTTGAGAAGAGGTTTTGCTCTCTGTGTGTCAGTTTAAATAATTGTGCTGTGCATGTCAGTTTAGGTGTTAGCAATAGGAATTTTTTTTATTAATATAATTTTAAAGCAATATCACCCTTTTTCCTAGCCTGGAAATCCAGACCTAAATCTGAAAGATTAATGGTCTGGCGTCCACTAATGAAAATCGTACCGTATCCGGTCGGCAAAACAGCAAAAACGTCCTTCTTACAAAGGAAGGATTCGAGCGGCGTCTTCTGTTCCTCTTTTAGATAAAAAGCCAAGTCTAACTCGTTCATTGTAGCGGCCAAAGCCGTTTCAAACAACTGGTGTTCATCCATAGCCATCTTGCAATGTTTACTAATGACTTCGACGTCACAGCGCTGTCGTCATCTCGCCTCTGGCCCGCCTATATCAGATAACCAGATGTGATTGGTGCAGCTCGGATACAAGGGCATATTTAATGAGCATCATTACTCGACACCAGAGTAACTCGCTGAGCAAATTCACCTTGTGCTCTCGCGAGAACTCTGGATTACCAAGTTACCTTTTTCCTTTATTTTTTGAAAATGCATAAATTCAATGTATTCTCTCACACGAGCTAAAAGCTTCAAGTATAATATGAAACAATTAGTGAAAACATATGGATCCAAAAGAAAAACCTGCTGTACGGCCAAGGCGGATGTACGGTACAGCAGCAAGTATGGACTTGTAAGTGCTAACAGAGACACAGATACGCTGCTGTGAACATGTAAGATTCGCTGCTGCTGCTTAAATAGACATGAATCCTGTATCAGATCTAGGCAGGAGGAGCTGGGGAGGAGGAGGGCTTCAGAGGAACTGCAGGACTAGCTTACAGAAAACTATCAACCAGACTATTTAAATGTTGAGTAAGCAATCTCATTGGCTGCTGGATCAGCAGAGGCCAATCAGCTTGTGCCATGTGGTGATGATGTCATCACCAATTGCTTGTAGACTGCATGTAAAGGACCAATCAGGGGAGTCTCCCTATCGGTTGAATCGTGGGCGGCTAAAGCTGTAATTTACAATTGCAATATATTTTTTGCCAATTTCTAGACAGCATAAGGTATGAAAATTTGTTGTTTTTTTGTACTACAGGTAATGAGAACTTGGAAGGACAGTGTCATGGAAATAATGTCACAATGCAAACTGCAAGAAGAAAGAAAACAGAAAAATCCTGTGGCATTTGCGGAGGATCAATAGTCTAAATGTCAGGATGGAGTGGAGAAATGCAGCAATCGTCTGCTGATCTCACACCTGCATTTATCACTGTCTGTGTTTGCTGAACTATCACCTGCTCGACTATTACCAGAGAACGGACACTTTAATGCTGCTCATCGTCCTCTTCAGGCCCAGCATGCTTTACTGTGGTGTTCCTGTGGATCAGCGCTCAGGGCAGCAGCTTCATTCGCATATAAAGTGACCAGAACGCTGCAAAAAAGCATTTTTGAGAAGCACTCCATCTCGACGTTCCCGTCCCACAGAGGAGACAGACAGGCGAAGTCAAGGACGCCCAAGGACAAGGAGAGCTGTGCTATAGTGAAGATGAAGAGCTGCGGAGAGGAAGAGCCTGCTGGGACCCACAGCTGGGAGCGCTTATGAGATGGCATGACTGCAATGCTACACATTCGTTTTATTATCTAAAAAATGATTTTCACCTTACCAGAAATAAATCTGACCTTCAAGATTAAGAAACACTTAATTGGACTAAAGTTTACACTCAATTAAGTTCAAAAAGCAAGTATTCGGTAGGGATGCACGATATATCAGCCCCCATATCGGTATCGGCCGATATATGTTTATTTTTAATGTTATTGTTACCGGCCCAATAAAAAAAAAAATCCATATTAAAGCCAATAAATAATGTATTATTTCCTTCAGCTGAGACACTTCAGATGCGCAATGTTCATCATGATGGTTTTGAACTGCTTGAAAAATGATTGGAGTCACTTCAAAGTGCAACACAAGTCTGTCATATAGGCTATATAAAATTATAATGAGAGCATCAATTGTGTGTTTTGGACATGGATTTTAATGGTGAGACTTTTGTTTTTGGAATCAGGATCTTAAAAAAATTAAATAAAAACATATATCAGTTGCCAGCTTTCAAATATAAAGAATTACCGGTTATCATTATCGGCCAAAATGTTAGCCCTCAAATTCCCATCAAAAATCCTCAAAAGTGGGTGCAATTTTAGTCTTTACAACTCTATTTTACAGTCTTAATGCTTATGGTTCTTATGAATGCCAACCACCATTAAAAGAAAAAGAAGTCTTATGTCTTATACAGTACTGTACATATAAAAGCATATAATTACTAATAGATTTTTACATTTGAGACCCTCAGCAACTCTATGCACATCACTGCACACACTGGATTGATTTAAATAACTTTAATGTACTTGAAGTGTGCAAGCAAGCACTAGGAAAATACAAGTATGGATTCAGGACTCAATATTCAATGACTCGGATCGGATCAGGGGCACAGAAAACCTAATTGGGACATCCCTGTGACAAAGGATAATAAATTCTGTAAAAATATATTGTTAGTTCATATAAGTTAATGCAGTAAGAGACCTTATTGTAAAGAATTACCCAATATTGAAATACAGATGCTAAAACTTTTGACAAGCATGATTTAATGGGCATTTAACTCAATTATACATGGGGCGGCACACACAGCCCAGCTAATCAACTTCTTAAATTTGAACATCATAATCACCAGGCTGATATGCTAATTCACCGGGATTCCTCTGTGAGGGCGTCACGCCGTGTCAAACACGCCAATGACCCCGGCAGAGGCGTTTAACATCACTGTGCTCTTACTTCATACAGCATGGCTTGTCCAAATCTGAATCTGAGGATAAACACATTAGATGCCCAGTGTTGTTTGTCAGCATCCGTGATTCTCCTTGTGCCTTTTAGCCTTGTAATGTGAAATAATGTAAATGTGTGGCTCTGTAATGCTCTAAATTCACGCTAAGAGACTTAAACAGCTCCAGAGTTATTAAACTGCATGCATGCTTGAACAAAATGTGATCCAAAGTTAATGACATTAGCATGAAAAGCAGTTTGGACGCTGGAGTCTTTCACATGTCGTGATGCTGTTACTGACAAACAATGTGAATTATAATTTGGATAAACTCGTCTTTCTCTTCCTGTCATCCTGTTGATCGTCTTGATCATGCTGTCGATATTTACAGGGTTCTTAAACAAAGCAAAGATACGAATTAATGGAAATGATTTTGAATGTTTATAAACCTGCAGTAAATGAGGGAAATTTCTTATTCTATATGTAAGTGCAGATTTGCATTTTACGCAATATGCAAAAGTATGATTGGATCTTTATCCAATTATACAGGAGAGGCATTGGATAATTTGGCAGCAAATCTAAAATATCCTCTGGCAAAATGCTGCAGTGTGTAGTTTAAGTGCCATAAGAAACATCAAACAGAATTGCAAACAAATAGAAAAGTTTAATTAAACATTAACAATATTTCACAATATTATGTATCTAGTCATAAAACTTTAGAAGGCGCAGGCTGATTGGTCCTTTACATGCAGTCTACAAGCAATGACATCACCGCATGGCTCAAGCTGATTAGCCTCTGCCGATCGTGCAGCCAATGAGATTGCTTGCTCAACATTTAAATAGTCAGTTCCTCTGAACCCCTCCTCCTCCCCGGCTCCTCCTCCCCAGCTCCACCTCCCCGGCTCCTCGTGCCTGTTATCAGCAGCAAGTCTACACTTGCTCTGCAGCAGCAATAGGAAATATCTATATATATATATATATATATATATATATAGGCCTAATGGAAATGAAATGCTGCATTGGGTAGTTTCTGAGCCATTAGCAACATCAAATTGAATCGCAAAAATAATTGTTTTCAACCATTGTCTAGTTGAACAGGTAATCGTGTGCCAGTTTTATCTGGAGCAGAAATCGCAAACTTAACATTATTAAAGCCCCCCTGTGGTGAAAATCCAGCTTTTAATGTTGTTTATATAGCCCTATTCGCACAGGATAAGTATTACCTGGTGACCTCTAGTCATTTGTTGTCTGTGATCTTAATCCCGTGCGAATCAGCCATGTCTGTAATTTGTAAAGTAAAAAGGCTGCAATTAAAGTCCCCCTGTGGTGAAAATCCAGCTTTTAATGTTGTTTATGTGTCTATGTGGTGTTTTTAATATGCTTTAAGACAAACCATGTGTAAGTTCATAAGTCGACAGCATTGCTGAGTATTTTCTCCTTAAAACTGCAGTGAACCAAAGACGGTCTCAAACACACGCTTTGAAATCGCTGGTGTTTCTGACGTCACAAACTACCTTGTAACCGATCAGATCAACGTGTGATCGTCAACCAGTGGATCTCTGAGCTGAGTGAGTGAGTGGAGGCGGGGCTCATTTGCAAGTTACATTCAAGATATTTTAAGGCATGAACACATTTCAAGGAAAAAACGTTTATATATGTCATTTTGGTGATCAAAGATGAGTTTTCAGGGATAAACTTACTGACTACAGGGGGATTTTAAATTAAAAACATGGATGTTGCATGAGGCATTTTTCTCTCTTTCTCTCTCGTTGCAAACCCTTCACACACAGCTGTATTAGTTTAACGTGGCGTTTCCTCGGTCGAGCGCTCACACCGACACCTCGCCGCCCATAAATCATCATGTAGAAGCAACTGTCACTGTGTTGAGTGAATAAAGAGACTTGCATAACATCCAACATCAACACAAAACATGCATTATCATTCAAATGTGAATAAAACGCTCGTCATATTTACCTTGGAATCAGAAATAAATATGAACAAACATCTTAGTATCCTCAATCGTGCCATTATTTTTTACTCTATTGCATTTATTTCCATAAAACAGCTCCAAAGTGAACTTCTGCATGTTCTGCCTCACAGCAACTTGCAAACAAATGCGCGCTGCTTTGCTATCTGTCCTCATGCTAATTCAGCTGCCGCGGTTATGCCACGCAAGCTTTTTGTTTAGCTCAGCGTGTCACATGAGATTGTAGAGTACACACACTCAAGGGCACTAGTAAAGTGTGCACTGAAGGGCACAGATTTCACCCTCCCAGACACAAGGCTATAGCCTGAATCTGTCACCACATGTTAACCGCGAGCTTCATTTCAGCCGATCGCGCTATGAATCAATCTCGCTGATTTCAGACAGAGAACAGAGATGCTCTGAGATCTCTTGGGATTGAACAACCTCGGTGTGCTCTTGCCCAGGCCGGCGGTGTGACGTCTCTGATGTGAGCGGTGACAGCTCACCCTGATGCTCCTGGTCCGGTGTGGATGATTCAGGTCTAGAAACATACTTTGCTGGTGCATATTTTGCTTTATGCATATGAAAAGTGACTTAAGTTGCATAAAGTTAATGCATATATTGGGAATCAAACCCATGACCTAAGCATTGATAGTGCCGTTTTATACTTATGTTTACTATATCAGCAATGAGAATGCAACACATACTGTGTTATGAATTACACTTTGTATTATTTTCATACACTTCAATTATGAAGTAAAGTAAAAAAAAACATTCACAGAATAGATTTTTTTTAAACATAATGTACAAACAATTCCATACAGACCTATTATGAGCTCTGAGGTTGTTTAGTGATTATATGTGCTTCTGCAGAAGATACAATTTTGTCTTATTAAAAAGATATAATATCTGGTGAAGAACTACACTGCCCATAATCCTGAAGGGGTTCCATTGACACAAGCTCAGATATCCCATGAAACATGGCACATTATGAAATTGAATCAGACTATGTACAATCTTAAGCAACTTTTCAAATGTATTACAATTATAAAATGCAATTTATTGAACATTCAATGCAAAAAAAAATCAAATAAAAATACATTTGACTCTTTTGCATTAAACTTCAATTTTACACGGTAAAACTATTGATTTATAAAGCATTTGTAAAGAAATTTAATGTAAAATATCAAATACAAACAAATACATTTGACGATTACACTTCCAATTTATGGGATTTCATATTTACAATTCATGACTATAAATCAACCTTTTTACTGTAAAACTATTGATTTATAGCATTTGTAAAGAATTGTAATATTTTCCAATATATTGCATTTCATACTTACAATTCACATCTATAAATAAATAGTTTTATACTGTAACAATATATATATATTTTTTTTATATATATTTTCATTATTTATTATTATTATTATTTTTGCTACATAACTTGCAATGCACCATAGTAATTTGTCTTCGTGTTTGAAATTATGTCCACAGTTTTGTCTAACTTTGCCTTTTTCACCATTTTTCTGTTTTGTTTTGCTACAAACAATATTTGTAAAGTGAAATTCTCCTCAGAGCTGATTGGTTTGGTTCATGTCTTTGAACTCTTTATTCCTGAGGAGAAAATGAATGGTAAAAATCCCCAGGCTGCTAAAAAAAACCAGCGTTGTGCCCGAATGCAGAATATGATGTTTCAGGACTCATGTTTGCACAAATTAATCTGCGGTTCCAGCTTCATGTCTGATGTGTTCCAGCGGGAAAGGGTTCATGTCATCGCTTGGACATATTCAGCCTCCAGAAAACAGCCACGTTCATAAATATGCATTTGGTGCATATATAACATCTTCAGGATAGTCCTTAGTTCTCTGCTTTCACTAATTGTATTATTAACGGTGTCTTAACACTAATTTAAGACAGCCTTTGGCAGGCGTTCAGCACAAGCAACACTGACGACTCTCTGTAAACACAGAACGAGCTCCAGTGTTAAACATTAGTGTAACATTAACACTATCAGGAAACACGATCTGTGTCCGCGGCGAACACTTCCCACATTCACTTGGCTGAGTTCTGCATGTTGGCACGTACAAACCAGAGTTCAACGGGGCAAAGTGTCCGTGAGGGCACATCAGAGTCCGTCCCGGAGGATTCAGATCTCCGGCTTTATGCGCGCGTGTGTTCCGGGGTCAAGGGCTTTGACCTGGCTCTAAACTGGGTGGCATATCCAAACGTCTCCGGGAGCAAAAACCACAAAGATTAACTGTCGCTCCGAGTCCTGCGTGAATCATAATTAATGCAGCCTCACTCCCCTCGGAGACGCGATGTCTTCGGCCCTGACAGGCCATTGATGGAATTGCCATTTAGCGGGCGGATACATGGAGATGAGACACACGCTAAAGACGGGATGACGGAATTTAGAGACACTTCGTTTGCATGAATTCCTTATAGAGATTACTGGAATGACAGGAGCTAAAGGTTGGGTGAAGTCTGAACTTTGGCTTTGGCTTGTTTGAAATGGAAGACAAAAGATGTGTGGCAATTAAAGGATCAGGTTTTAATCACCCCTCATGTTGTTTAAAATATGATTTTGTTTCTTCAAGGCAACACAAACTAATATATTTTGTAGAATGTTCGCAGCTCGTCTACATTATAACTTGGAAGACTTGCATTAAATTGCATCAAAGGGGAATATATTGAGATATATGTGTATAAATGAGCATCATATCATCATATTAGAATGATTTGTGAAGGATCATGTGACACTGAAGACTGGAGTAATGATGCTGGAAATTCAGCTTTGATCACAGGAATAAATTACATTTTGCTATATATTCACATAGAGAACAGCTGTATTAAATTCTACAAATATTTCACATTTTTTACAGTATTTTTGATCAAATAAACGAATTCTTGGTGAGAATAAGAGACTTCTTTAAAAAACATTGAAAAATGTTACCAACCCCAAATGTTTACATTCAAATATAATATTGTGTGAGAAATACAGTGAGTGTGATAATAAAAAATACATAATTTATTATCATTGTACTAAAGCCAAAATAAATATTATTATTAATTCAAAACTATTTTTAATAAGTCAAATTGTATAATGAATATTTATCCAATGCAACTTTTCCCTCCAGATCCCAGATAGAAAAGCCCTTTTACGGAGAACATTTATGATTAATGTTTCCATCTTGACAGCCACTTGCTCTCATTGTTCTTTAGCACTTTCTTCCACGGGATAAAGTCATACCCGTTTTGAAACGACATGAAGGAAAAGTAAATGACAGACAGACTTTCTAATATACAGTAAATGGAAATCTGAACAAGTGAAGCAGAAGCAACAGAAGAGCTGAATTCAGGGGTGAATCGGATCGTGGGTAAAGTCATTTCAGAGCTGCAGTGCTCAACGGTACACTATACAGCCTCGAAGAATAGAGGATTTCAAATGCCGCCCTCCTACCTGTGAGGGGGTCGGACAAATCCATGCATTGTGCCTGGATTAAAGTGAGAGACTTCCTCATTCAATGCACTCCTCTAGAACGCCCACGCTCGAGTCTGCAGGCTGAATGAGGTTTGGTCACCCTGAGTCTGTTCAGCGCTTGCTGATATTGATAAACAGTCTCCTCCTACACCATCCGACACTCCGACGGACTCACACGGGTTTATTGAATATAAATGTCATCACAACTATCATGCAGCTGATGTTCAAGGACTGAAATGGGTCATCCCAAATGATGCTTTATCTTTCTGGCATTGCACCTTTCCCAGATCGTTACCACTTGTGCCAACATTACACAATGATTGGTGGTTGTGTGTTCATAATTATAAAAAAAGGAGCAAAGAGTATATTCTGCCTTGTTATTCTTTGCAACTACATCTCCACTAGCAGACATTATAGTAGACTGTCTGCTTAAAGGATTAGTTCACCCCAAAATGAAAATTTCCCTAATAATTTACTCACCCTAATGCCATCCAAGATTTCCATGTCTTTCTTTCCTCAGTAGGAGAGAAATTATGTTTTATGAGGAAAACATTTCTGGATTTTTCTTCTAACAATGGACTTCATTGGTTACCATCGTTTTTAAGTCCAAATCAATGCAGTTTTAAAAGTGTTTAAAGTGTTTAAACGGGCTGTACGCGATCACAGCTGAAGAAGAGGTTGTTATCTAGCGAAACGATAGGTCATTTTCAAAAAAATAAAATAATTTATAGACTTTTTACCTTCAATAGTTGGGATTGAGCTGATCAACACACGGACAGGGAACTACGTCATCACGTTGAAAGGTCACACAATACTTAATTGAACTACTATTCATATTCATCAGAATGTTATTCATATACTATTCATATTCATATTCACTGAATACTATTACTATATATATAATAGCAAACAATACTTTTTGAACTATCCTCCTACGTACGGTCGCATTGTAAACAGTGGGGCGGTTGAGTCTTTGTGAAAGAGCTACTGAATCATTTACTCAATCGTTTCATTCAAAACACTGATTCATTCAGGAATGAAATGAGTCTTTGTGAAAGAGCTACTGAATCATTTACTCAATCGTTTCATTCAAAACACTGATTCATTCAGGAATGAAATGAGTCTTTGTGAAAGAGCTACTGAATCATTTACTCAATCGTTTCATTCAAAACACTGATTCATTCAGGAATGAAATGAGTCTTTGTGAAAGAGCTACTGAATCATTTACTCAATCGTTTCATTCAAAACACTGATTCATTCAGGAATGAAATGAGTCTTTGTGAAAGAGCTACTGAATCATTTACTCAATCGTTTCATTCAAAACACTGATTCATTCAGGAATGAAATGAGTCTTTGTGAAAGAGCTACTGAATCATTTACTCAATCGTTTCATTCAAAACACTGATTCATTCAGGAATGAAATGAGTCTTTGTGAAAGAGCTACTGAATCATTTACTCAATCGTTTCATTCAAAACACTGATTCATTCAGGAATGAAATGAGTCATTATGAACAAGCTACTGAATCATTTACTCAACCGATTCATTCAGGAATGAAACGAGTCTTTGTGAGCGAGTCACTGAACCAACAGCACTTGTTTGTTGCTCAGAAGTGCGTTACAGTTGATGGAGCAAAAATAAACAAAGTAAGGTCAATATTTTGTTTCTTGATGTTGGGTATCAAAATATGAATCTCCATCGTGCATTGGAGATTAATATTTTGTAAATAAAATGGTAAATTCTGTTTGATTTTGGCTTTTTTTACGCAACAAAGCATTCATAAAATTTTGCTTAAACCACTAGAGTCACATGGATTACTTTAATGATGTCTTTACTACCTTTCTAGGGCCGAAATTGGTAGTTGCATAGGTGAACATGATTTCACCAAGAACCACATGTTCCTGGATCAACATCTTTGTTGATCCTGGAACAACTTTCCAATCAACCAATCAGATTTGAGGGACAAGTTTACAGTTTATGTCAAGTTTAGGCTTAGACCCAGGGTGAGGTGCTTCAACATCAGTGTTATTCACCTGTCATTTCCCTCTGATTTTAGGGAAAAGTTATGGGTAGGGTTAGGGGTAGGGATAGGGTAAGGACTAAATTTTGGGATAGGAATGTTATTCCAGGATTAACAAAATATGTTGATGCAGGAACATGTCTTACTTGTCAATGGAGAGACAGAAATCTCTCAGATTTAATCAAAATGATCTTCATTTGTGTTCCGAACATGAATGAATGTCTTACGGGTTTGGAAGGACATAAGGGTAAATAATTCATAACAGAATTTTCATTTTAGGGTGAACTAACCCTTTAAGACCTCGTGGTGCCCAGGAATGATTTCCGCTCTAACAGAAGCATCCTGCAGGACTCCTGCAAAGCTCTCCAGTTTTGCCTAAATGAAATATTAACAGATTTCGATAACTCACTGTACACAACCCACATGGTTTTGCTGTCAGAACTTTTGGCTGAGATTATGCTGCAGAAAAGACCTCCGGCTCTCGCTCACATCACAGAGAATAAGAAATCAGTGGTGAGCAGCTCAATTTGTCTGGATGGTTGTTAACCGTCTGAGCTCTATTATCCAAACCTCATCTGAATTTACACAGACAGCGGCTCTCGCCAAAACAGAAGAACAGCGCAGTAAAATACCCTCACAAACGCATTTAAGACGACAGCAGCCAATTTACAAAAAGTGCTGTGGGATCCCATCCTATATCAGAGAGTAATACCATAGTAATCTGATATATATTATGGTATTGATTAGGGGTGTAACGATACCCTCATGTACGATTCGATACATATCACGATACTGAACTCATATTATTGTGATACTCCAAGACATATGGTAAAATGTTAACAAAAACATTTATGTTGATTATTTTAATTTGATATTATTGTGTGTGTAAATGAATAGTCTTGGACTTGGTGCTGAAACCCAAAGCACAGGACAATAGAGACGCCAGAATAACAATATTCATGATTCTGAAGCTGAAAATACAGAATTATTTTAGATGAATATGTTTGCACTCTTTCACTGACTTGATATATTTAAAATAATGTAGGCCTTTTAACTGGTAACAAGACATTTGACATTATCAGGAGCCACAAATATTCCCCCATAGAGACAGAGCGCATTTAGGC
>FLSR01001175.1:0-39262 GCA_900092035.1 Leuciscus waleckii
ATATTATATGTGTATTCCTGAGAATTTTTGTTACAAAAATTTATATTTGGAATAAAATAAATGCAATTAATAATGTGGTGAATTAATAAAGCTCTTGGAATTAATAAATGTAATATCAACATTTCCTTTGGTGAGGCACTGCCTACCCTGCCTACCCTGACTGCACGTCCCTGGTAACATTGTATGTTGTATCCAACAAAGATATAACTTATTTTTAGCTTCTTCTCTTCTTCTTTTCCTTGTTCTACCGCAGGGATGGGCAACTTCGGTCCTGGAGGGCCACTGTCCTACAGAGTTTAGCTTCAACCCTAATCAAACACACCTGAACAAGCTAATCAAGGTCCTCAGGATTACTAGAAAATTACAGGCAGGTGATTTTTTCAGGGTTGGAGCTAAACTCTGTAAGACAGTGGCCCTCCAGGACCGAAGTTGCCCATCCCTGTTCTACCGTGTTAAACATGAACTCCGTCCACTTCCGGCATCAGACTTTGACCCCGCCCACTTCCGGCATCAGACTGTCAGGCTGGAGCTGTCGTCCTCACACTGTTATGACGTATGGTTCTGCGGTTCTGCAGTTGGTTATTATTGGGAGCGAGCCTCGCGATGGCTTTTCAGTGCATTCAGTCTCATGACTATCTCACGACGCTTTCACGCGTCCACTTATATTACGTCACTCAACACTTAAAGATAACGACACATTTCATCCTCTGTTGAAACGAAAGTGGCTAACTTTTGAAAAAAATAAAGCAATTTAATTTGAATTAATATCGCTATGTAGGCGAATAGCAATTTAATTTGAATTAATATCGCTTATGTAGGCGAATAAAAAAAAAATCGATTTTAAAATCGTTTAAAAAATCGCGATACCTAGGTGATTTTTTTTCTCCCAGCCCTAATAATTAGATGATTTAATGATTTGTAAAAGAAGAAAAGTGCATAATTTCTGCAAACACACAGATCCTTCATTGACTTAAAGAAAGTGTGTGATATTCTGCGCGCAGTGGGATGGTTGGAGAAAGAACTGCATCTGCTCCAGAGTTAACTTGTCCATCTTCAGTGTAGCTATATTAGGTCATACAGTTGCAGGTTTTGTGTGGATATAGCCTACTTATAAAAGTGTTTTCTGTGAGAGAACAAAATAAGGATGATAAATATAAATGATAATATGACATGACAGAATATACACAGATAAGTTAAAGTTATATGAAGTAACACCAAACCAGAGCTTATTGCGATATATATATATTCTAAATGCAGCAACATTAAACAGATCGGGCTGCCGCTGCTGATAACAAGAGGTGTAAGATTACACAAGTGTGTGCGCTGCCCGTGCGCTCTTTATCACATTATGAACGTACAGCAATACCACACAAGGAAATTTAGAAAGAAAATAAACAATGCCAGGAAACTCCATAGACAGTAGAAGAAATCAGTAGCACCTCAATGCAGTACATGAGATCCGGGGGGGCGGAGTTGGATCCAGATATAAGGGGTGGAGATTGGTAGGTTTAGGGGTGGGTTTAGGGATTAAGGGGTGGAGATGTGTAGGTTTAGGCATATGTAAGGTGGGAGGAGTTGGATTTTATCCGACTCCTCCCCGTGGATTTCATGTTCCGCAGTGAGGACCATCTCAAAGAAATGGACACAGCGACCCCATAAATTTCAATGGAGAAAAGTGAAGCAAATTTGAAGCACTCACTTCCTGTGGCTGAGCGTACTGCAAACTGAGCTTGATGAGGTAGATGTGACGTGACATGTGAGCAACCTGTCTGACAGTTGTAAGTCTTAGTAAACCTGAATCATTAGATAAATCTGAATCATTCCCTTCCGAATTTGCAGAGACGGAGAGCGTGAGTAGGAGCTGTCCTTGAGCTAGGAGCAGGAGCAACTTTATGACTCTCTATGGGCTTCTCCAGACTTTATCTGACTTTTTGCCTTCACGTCCTTCCTTATGCCTCCCTTTACTTTATTTCCTCATGTCTATACGGTAATTTCCAGAGAGTTGCGTGGTTATGATGCAATCGTTAGCCTATTTTTACAAAAGCAGGTAAAGGCTTGTTAGCCAATGGCGGCCCCCGGGGTTTGTACGCTTTTCGGGCGATGGATTGCCCCCCTGGGAAACTCTGAACAAGTTCGACTCACACATGCGTGAGGCGGGGAATTTTGTACAGAAAAAGTAATGGCTTGACTTTTGGCAGATTGTGAGGAATTTGTGGTACTTTGGATTTACTGTTTATGATTCTCTTATTATTAATTTCTGTTCCTGTTGTCTCTTCCAGAAGCTCCAGTTTCCTCCAGTCCAGCTCCTCCACACTCCTCCTCCAGCCCAACACCTCTCAGCTCCTCTGACCTACACTGGCTTTATGCTTTAATTCCAGTCTTCATCATCATCATCATCTTGGTTTTTTGCTGCTTCTGTAGGAGGAGGAGGAGGGCAAGTATTACTTACATTTATTCTTTTATCAGTGGATATGAGCATTACTGCGGTTCTAATAATCTTAGTCTGTATTCACCAAAATCTTTCGGCTAAAAGTTTCTATTAACGTGGAAATTTAGGAGCAGCTCTTAAAAATGAGTGGCGTTTCGCTCCTAATTTTAGATCTCATACATTTTTCATCTATGAGTAATTCAAACATTTGAACAGTAAAAGTAGCAGCTGAACCCAGAACAGTTTAGATGTCGCCCTCAGGACTTCTGTATCACTAAAGACTGACTCGATCTGATCATTTGGATCTTCATAACAGTTTAACAAACTTTCCTTTTGGTATCTTCATTTTAAAGGCCCTCGATGGTTCAGTCACACAGATATTGAGATCTTAATGCGGCTCCATGAGTAAACTGGTCAATTGCACACTTTCAGTGGTCAAAAACCCAATGTGGGTCACTTTGCATAAAGCTAATACTTTTTTCTTTTAAAGAGGAATATCTAAAGAACAAATAACGTTAAACTACATCTCATGTTTTTCTATCAATACAATCACAGAGAATATACCTGTCTGAGTGTCAAAAATATTATTTTCCTCAAGTTTGCATGCCTGTTACTCTAAAAGTAATCAAGATATCTGAAGGTCTTCTAGATTCTCATTCTTAATAAACTTTCCTTTTGCTTCTTAATTTGTAAGGCCCTATATAGTTCAGTCCCATAGATACTGGGACCCCAATGTGACTCCATGTCCAAATTGTTGAATTTTCCCCAATTTCAATGGTCAAGAACCAAATGTATGTAACTTTTTAATAGGAATGCACCTATACAATTTTTGCAGAACCAATCTGATCCAATACCAAAAATTCAGGATTTGGGCCGATACCGATCCAATACTAGCACAGTTTGAAAAAAACAAAAAACAATGTAGATTTTCTATACCTCTTTGTGTTAAACACAATCTACTAAATAGAGACAACTTCATTATAGAGAAAAACAACAAATGGAAAAAATATATAATCATAATCAATGACAAAAATCCTATTATAAATGAGATTAATCAATAATTCAGCAGCAAAAGTTACTCTAAATTCATGAGTGTACAGTATAAAAACTAAACATTTAGTGAAAAACATTATTTAGTGGGAAACAAAAGTAAATGAGTGTAGAACTAAATCTGATATGTTACACATTGCTCTTAGTATTGTCGTAAAATAACAATAACAAAATTATAAATATATGTATTAATAAAGAACCCTCTGTTAATTGCCAGCTATCCCCAATTCTTTTAAGTAAAAATTCGACTAGGCACACATCTGATCTGTTCTGTGTTCTGTGTTAGGAAATGCACGACGGATCGGGGTTTCCCTCTGTCATGATGTTAGCAGCAAACACATAGACAATCTGACATTTGCCACTAAACTTCGCAAGAATATAGAAAAAAAATATATAGCTATAATGCTCCAGTTCTTCATTACTGTTTATGCTGATTATTTCGAAAAATGAAATAAAATAAAAATATAAGAATATATTCCAACATTCACTTACAGTAAACACACAAAGTTCTGTAAGCTTTTACACAAGTATTATGGTCCTGCATTAATAATTCAGTTTGTTTGCCCCCAAAAATTGTTTAGCAGAATCAGTTTAGCTTCTAGTCATTGTGTTTCTACACACACACCTCTCTGAGTGCCAACAACAGAAGAATTCAGAAGTTTACATGTCTTTAATTCAAGAAGTGTTAAAGATATCTTCATATCCTCTTAGATTCTTGTTCTTATATATATATAAAAAAAAATGTAATCTTCATTTTTAAGGTTCTATATGGTTTATTCTCATAGATATTGGGGTGTCAATGTGGGAACGTGTGGTTACGATAATGTATATTTTTTATACTCTTGCTAGCTTCAGCTGTTAAAATTAACAATCCCACTTCCAAATATCCCTAAAACTGATGCAAAGAAAGATTCTTATAAATACATGTTTAAGAGCAAGGTAATGTGTATCAGTTTAACCTCAACCTAATCTTCTGTGGGTTTCTGGACCTCAGAGAAGTGTGTTTTATGTAATTCTTTTCATAGAGGGAAACCAGATACATTTCTAGTTTCATTCATCAATATTTTGATTTTAAGGGATTTTAAGATATCTTGAATATTTCTTGGCATGCAATACTACAGGCATGCAAACTTGAGGAAAATAATATTTTTGACACTCAGACAGGTATATTCTCTTTGATTGTATTGATAGAAAAACATGAGATGTAGTTTAACGTTATTTGTGCTTTAGATATTCCTCTCTAAAAGAAAAAAGTATTAGCTTTATGCAAAGTGACCCACATTGGGTTTTTGACCACTGAAATGTGTGCAATTGACCAATTTACTCATGGAGCCGCATTAAGATCTCCATATCTGTGTGACTGAACCATCGAGGGCCTTTAAAATGAAGATACCAAAAGGAAAGTTTGTTAAGAACCAAATCTTAAAGGATATTAAGAAATCTTTATTACTTCAAGTCACCTTTATTTATATAGCGCTTTTTACAATACAGATTGTATCAAAGCAGCTTCACTGTGATAACATGAAAATAATACAACACACTTTGTTTCTTGAAGAAAATAGCGTCATCGTTGAAGTATTTGATGTTTGCATCATTAATTATGTTACTCTCCTGTTTATTATTGTGAAGCTGCTTTTAAACTATTTCTATTGTATAAAGCATAAAAAATAAAGTGACCTGACTAACATACATGTGAGAGATCTACAGTGCAAGATAGCAGAAGTTCCAGCATGGTTTTCACCATTGTTTCCATAGCAAGTGTGTAAACCGCACCTTTTTACTTAGTTTACGTGACGTCTTATAATTGTGTGTGTGTGTGTGTGTGTGTGTGTGTGTAGGCTGTCAGAAACAGTCAGCATCAGATGATGAAGGAGCCAGAGAAACTCCTGCTGTCTCCAGGTATGAAGCTCTTCACTGTTTGATGCATCACATGACTTTTCCATTATTAGGATATTTCTCTTTGCCATGTTGTTCCTCACTAAGGACAGTTTTCTGCTGTTTTCTTCACAGATCCAGTGTCTCATCAGAAAGAATTGGAAAACATGATTGTGTAGCCGTCGCCATGAACGGTTGTGGAGAACATCCTGAAGCTCTTCTCACGTCTTCGATTGTTTAAACACATTTCTTGAAACTATGCCTCATATTCTCAAAACAGTAATCACAAATCCATAACGTCTCACCCAGTTCCCCAAGTATTTCTATTTTTTATCAATTCATTCCGTTATATCTTTCATAACATGGTTTGGAATCATCTTTATACAAAGTTTGGGAGAGAGAGAAAGCTTAATCAAAATAATTATTTTAATTATTTATTTATTTATTTATTTTTGCCTATTTATGTATTTTCATTTTCTTAATAAATGGGTCTTGGTGTCCTCTACAGAGGACATAGCATGACACAGGAATACATTTTTTTTTTTCCTTTAAATGTCTTTATTCAATTTGTTTCTTCTCCAAACAATGTAATATGTCTTTATTCATTTGTTTCTTCTCCAAACAATGTAATAAAAAAACTACATTTGAAAATAAATATACATATGCTATTCTGGTTCTCTGGATAATAGAGTTGAAGTGTTCTTATCTCTTTTACCACAATAACCGAGTGCATGTCAGTCTCTGTGCACCTGCAAAAGCAGATCCGGATACAGCTTGAGGTTAGAGATGAAGTGGCAATTCTGTCAGTTCTGGGTGTTTGCAACTGTTTTTGTGTGGTATTTCCAAAAACCAAGACCACTAAAAATGTACTATAATTCATGACAAATTATTTGGTTTCCTATAGCAATAGCTATAATTTAATGTTTACATGAATATTTCTTAGAAGACATTGTGAAACATAGGCCTTTAAGGCTGGCTGGCCAATAGACCCCAGACCAGTTTATGAGCCACACGCAATAAATGAATTCATACATAAATCATGTATTCTGTAACAATGTTTAAGATTCAAGGAAGGAAGAGGACAGGGTCGGCTTGCAGAGACTGCGGGTGTTTATTAAAAAAAAACAAAAAAAAAACAAGGCCGCGCACACCGATATATAGGCTAATCAAACTCAGTCCACTAGAATCAGCTGTCAATCAACACGTTCCTCGCGCTCTCGGCGCTCTGCGTTCTCTTCACGAAACTCTTTCCACTGTCTTCAGCTGCTGCACGATCACCCACAGATCTCCGCCGGTCTCTCTCGCCAATTACTGAAACACGACACAGATGTTTGTCATTCACACTAACCCACTCACGCCGCAGTTTTCTCCCGATCCTCTCTCCTGTCACAGACCTCGCTGAACCACGTCCCCCTTGCCATATAGCCTACAAATTGTCAATATTTGTGTTTTTGAAATATTAAATGCACCAAGTGTATGTGAAAAAGAGAATAGAAATTCAGAATGTCTGTTTTTCCAACACGCTGCGTCCCATTTCACATTATTCTACGCCCTAAAAGTATGTCATGTTCATAGATAGATAGACAAACAAAGGGATTCTAACAAATAACATATCCATAACAGGGATAATTTACTGACTGTGCTGAAGAGTAATATTCAGAGGGGAAAAATATGTTTTAAGAGGGTTTTGAAGGAGAGAAGATGCTTGAGGGATGTCTTGAGGAATTCCACAACGCTAAAAGCCCAGTTGGTTACCAAACTATTGAAACTGGCTGAATATGCCAAAGATAGCCACCACTTAATTAGTCATAAATTCAGTAGCCTACACTAATGCTGCTATGACTGATACCAGTGTCTGTTATGATATGACCATATCTGTACAAAGGTTATGATGGTTTCAGTAACGATATTTTGATTCAAAATTCTTACATATTGTACCTTTGAGGAACAAACTCGATCCATCAGGAAACTGTGGTACAGATGTCTTGATGATATATTCTGTCTTTTTCAAGGGAAAAGGGAAGAACTCTTAGAGTTCGTGTCTTTTTTGAATGGTGTTTATGCTGATTTAAAATTCTCAATTGAATATGATCTACAACGTGTATCTTTCCTTGACATGTGGATTGAGTTAAAGGATTGAGGCCTCATTACCACACTTTACAGGAAACCCACTGATCGTAACACCTTCCTTTTGGCAAGTAGTGCCCATCCTAAAGCCTTGAAAAATGGCGAGTCAGTTTTATAGACTGAGGCGCATATGCCATTCTGATGAAGATTACATAGAAAAGTCTTTGGAAATGAAACAAAGGTTTCTAGAAAGGGGTTATTCTGCTCAGTGTGTTGAGGATGCCCATCAGGCTGCCCTGTCGAAACCAAGACAGTTCTTATTGACAAAGAGTATCCAGGAAGAAAACAATTTTTCAGTAACCTGTATTACCACCTATACCCATCAGGCTCACATGTTTAAGAGTACCATCCTCAAATATTGGCACATTTTGACCTCAGACCCAGCTCTCATCCAACATTTCAAAGATCCACCCCTTTTTGTTTACAAAAGAGGGCCAAACCTACGAAATAAATTGGTTAGAGCCAATATATTACCAAGTCCCAGACAGACACTTTTAGCTCCCCTCAAACATGGAAATTACCCTTGTGGTAACTGTGCTCAGTGCCACAATACGTGGAAAACAAACACTTTCACACATCCTAGAACAGGGAACTTTTTTCCAGTAGATGTAATTGATGTTTTTTTGTTTTCAGTAGACCCTGTGCCTAAGGCTATACTTGATATAGGCTATGTTGAACTACATTTCCCATGTCCCCTATCCCTGTAGCCTTAGCCATGTTAACACAGGTGTCTGGCATTATGCAATCAAGAGAGGTGATTGGCAAGAGCCCTTTTGTGTGGCCACATTCACTTTGTTTGTATGCCTGAAGAAGGTCACAAGACTGAAAGCTTGCTAATAAATTGATCTTGCACAGTGTTTGAGTGTGCGGCTGCTGTATTTTTACAAAGTAGTTTGCTTTTTAAAAACTGGCCAGGGACAAGATGAAAATTTGCCTTTATTGTATTTATATGGTATCATTTACAGTCTTGATAAATGAGTGCTGTTCCTGTCAAAAAAATAAAAATTGGAATAAAAATCAGACTTGGATTTATTTCATAAATTTATTCCAAATGTAGATTTACACCTTCACAACACAAGTTATACTGTTAATATTTACTGAAGTATGCTGGTATTTATGCTAATAACTGATGTTTTCTACAATCTACAATATTAATTAGTTGAGATTGCAGGTTTGATGTATCAGAGACGAACAAATGCTTCTACAGCAGATCTTCAATCAGATCAATGCATTATGATACACCTCAGATTATGCGTCTGTATTGGATGCATAATTCATCATGGCCTATTAGGATAATCATTAAAATATATTTAAAGTACATTCACATTTTCATGCAAGTGTGCAATTTTAAAAACATATAATAAGAAATTCAAGTCTAGATTAGAAGTGCTTCTGCCAACTGGAAAGGTTACTGCTGCATTCCCCACAGGAGTTTATAATGAATAATATTCTGCTATATGACCATATATTTCGACGAACTTATAAAACGATAGCCTACGTTTTAAAAAAAACAGAAACAGAAAAATACAAAATAGGCTATTTAAGCGCTATTGGCTCGTTTAGCGTATAGGCTATCCTAACAACATAGCTATCATAGGCTATAGTCATATCAAACATTGCTAACACACGACGACACATAACACAATATAGCCTACATGTAAACTAGTGTGCATAAATATATAAGCTTAACTTCGTTTAACTCTAAACATAGGCTATTTACCTTTATGTAAGCCGAGGTGCGTGCGTGCGTGCCTATATTTTCTACGCGCTTTATTCACTCCTCCCCTCACAGCAGCCGCATAGCCTACTGTCGTACTGTCGACTACATTTCAGGCGAGGCAACCATAGACCGGAGAATATGTGGAAGAGCGAGGAGCTCAACCATAGACCCGGAGAATATGTGGAAGAGGAGGAGCTCAACCATAGACCCGGAGAATATGTGGAGGGAGGAGCTCAACCATAGACCGGACCCGGAGAATATGTGGAAGAGTGAGGAGCTCAACCATAGACCGGACCCGGAGAATATGTGGAAGAGGGAGGAACTCAACCATAGGCCGGAGAATATGTGGAAGAGGGAGGAGCTCAACCATAAGCCGGACTCGGAGAATATGTGGAAGAGGGAGGAGCTCAACAATAGACCGGAGAATTGTGGAGGAGGAGCTCAACCATAGGACGGAACCATCCATATAAGCAACCAGGTGTGTTGAAGAAACTCAAACGGGGATTCAACTTCGAGCAGACTTGGAAACTTCTTGTGCCAAAAGATGAAAACCATTGTCGCTGTCAACTTGGCACTCATTTCAGGTAAACTATAGGGTGACCGAGAGTTTTGTCCCGAATTTCAATGATGTCTGTAGCCTTTATTATTTAAGTTTAAATAGCGATAGTTTCTATTTACAACATTAAGTGAAAATATGGATATTGTATTTATACTAGGCTATGTAAACAATAAGTATTTTCTTTGCAATAGGCAAGTGTTAAAAGTAGTTAGAAGCTATTTATAATTGTGGCAGATAAACTTAGGCTACTTGATAGGCTATATTAAACGCGAAAATAACATAGTGTGTAAATTATTAAAATTATTAAATGGATGCCGCCTTTATTAGGTCCCTAATCGTTAAACACTCTATTATTAAACACACGTTAGACACTTTATTTCCACTTTTCGCATATTTTCTTGATTAGCCTATTATTGAAAATAAATGGCTTTCCGAGCTGATATGTGATGGGAAAAAGTAGAGCGAGTTCTGCAGAAGGCATTAAAATCTCCGACACAAGTTTTACCGCAACACTACCGCTGTCAATTACATCTTTCTGTCTTCCAAAGACTGTCCCAAACAGACGTCAGTGTGTGAAGACGGGCTATTCGCACTTAATAAAAAAAAAAAAAATTAAAATAAAAAGACACTCCGTTATTCCCCCTTGAAATTACAATAGCCTCAGCCTACCACCACAATAAGAAGGCTAGGCTAGGTTAATATTAATATTAAGCGATCGCCGTTTAAATTTGCGCAGCCGTCATGTTGTAGCTCGAGCGGGGAAAATACCCAACCAACGCGTTAGTAGGCTAGCCTATAATAGCCTACTAGTAGGCTAAACGTTAGTATAGACTTTAGTATAATAGTAGCCTACTAAGCCTAGTAAATGTAGGCTATATCTCACACACGTGTCCCGCATAGTCCCGCAAAATCACATCTACTGTTCTGCAAAGCAATAAGCAGGAGCTCACCCTGAGAGACTGTAGATTTAATCTGCGGATAAGTTTTGTTTATTCCTCATTATTCTAATACAGTGGTTCTGATTTGCAGCTCTGGTTGTTGCTGGGTCGAAGTTCGAGGCGATCGATGGAAAGGATGTTACAATATCCTTCGACATCGATGAAGTGGAGAAAGCAGATGAAGTGAAGATTTCTTTTAAAGAAGACAAGAAGGAATATGCTGAACTTATTGCGCAGAAGCCTTGGGTCTATGTGATCCTCCCAGACCTGGAGTTACACTGATAGTTGGAAAAGGATATTTATCTGTAATCATTCAGAATGTGAACATCTCTAGATCAGGACTCTATAAAGCAGAAGCCTACACTGGAGGGAAAGTGTGTGAGGTGACTGCTACACTTGTTGTCAACAGTGAGTATATTAGCTACTATAATATCGGTTTGCCTGTAATTTGCAGAATCAGGTTTATAAAAAAAAATTATATAAATGGTCAGCATGATTGAAACTTTTAAAATTAAGTTGATGTTACACCTACTCTACCTGGAATGAATTGCACTATATTCCAAAGCATTTTATCTAATCTAAATGCTTTTTATAAATCACACAACAACATCACATAAAACTGCAGAGACTGAATCCAAATAAACAAGTGTTTTTTGCAAAGGCCTCAGCTGAAAACGATTATAAGTAATACGATTATAAGTGATAAGATTTAGGTGATGTAAAGAATCAGATACACATAATTTGATCAGCATGAACTCCTCATGATTTATTTAACAATTTAGAAAAGAGGGGGGGAAACTTGCTTACATTATTTCTTAAATGATTTGTTTAAAGCTGTGTAAACACACATCAGACACAGAGCAAAATCTTGTTTGATAGTTTGGTTAGATGGTAACAGTTGCTAAAGTAGGATTGATCATTAATGTTTTTAGGTGGTTGTAAGGTAAAGGTAATTTGATTTGAGTGTATATTTCTCTTAATTAATTCTGTTCCTGTTGTCTCTTCCAGAAGCTCAGTTTCCTCCAGTCCATCTCCTCCACACTCCTCCCCCATCAGCCCAACACCTCTCAGCTCCTCTAACCTCCGAGGGCATTATGCTTTAATTCCAGTCTTCATCTGCATCATCTTCATCATCTTCATCATCTTGTGCGTTTGCTTCTGGAAACACGGGATGGCAAGTATTACTTTAATTAAAGATTTTAGTGATGGATGGGAGCAGCACTGTGGTTCTAATGATGTGTTAAGCGGATAAGATGTTTGATATTAAAGTTATTAAAAGTGAACCGCGGGCGTTATATGCGCCAACAGCGGGAAACTGTATATTCCTGCAGTGTGTGCATGTCAAAAAATCTGTTCCGATTTGTAACTTTATTTGGCATCCATGTAAACGCTACGTTTGGATTAATCTATTGGAATAAATTAATTCTGATTGAAACAAAAGGTGTCCCTGTGAATGTATATTGTCTCCAAAAACAGGCCTTTTACTGTCTGTACCGTACATCCGCCTTGGCCGTACAGCAGGATGGGAGCAGCACTGTGGTTCTAATGATGTGTTAAGCTGATAAGATGTTGATATTAAAGTTATTATAAAGTGATTTCTATGGTTTGGATTGTAGAAACATAAAGCGACACTCGTCATAATCTGAAAACCTCTTCCACCGGGGAAAAACAATCCAACCGTCTCCACTGACTTTGTATTACGTGAAATTTCCTCCTTGTCATTTCTGACTTACTACAAAAATCAAAACAAAGTCTAAAAGCTGCTGTGTGACCGTGTGCAGCAAACAAGCTAAAAAACCCAGAACTAAGTTTTTATAAGCTGTCAACCCCCAAAAACGGATGGATGCAGGCAATTGATAGAGTGTAACGTGTCCTATTACTCTGAGAATGAACTTACGCCCACTGGAGAGGAATGTAATCAGTGACAGGATAGCTTAGCTTACAGAAATATACTATATAAAACTGACATTTGGATATTCGACTTACCTGTGACAAAGTATTTACTGCACATGTAGTGTATTTCTAGTGCGTCAGGATCCCAATTTACCCATTCGTCCAGCTGATGCTTCACTTCTTATTGCCTGTATCCACTTTTGTCCCCTTAAGGCTGGTTTCTAACGGTTCAGTAGCTTATAAAAACCTATAGTTCTGGTCTCATATTTGTCACCATAGTTGTGCTATGTACTTTGTTGCACATTCACAAACACAGTAACACACTGATGTAGTGAAACATATGGTCACAAAATCACTCAACCAGGATACAAACTCTCATCCACAGATACTAATCAGGACCTGAAATAAATACAGTTTAAGTCTGTCTTTAAAACAAGGAAAAGAGGCAAATATTAGGAAAATGGTTAGTATATCCACCAACAGCGGGGAACTGTATATTCGTGCAGTGTGTTAGCATCCATGTAAACGCTACGTTTGGATCAATCTATTGGAATAAATTAATTCTGATTGAAACAAAAGGTGTCCCTGTGAATGTATATTGTCTCCAAAAACAGGCCTTTTACTGTCACCATTCATTTACTTATCGTCGACGTATTCGGCGTGAGTGAAAAGTTAATCCTTAATTGAAAATCAAGTATATTCATGTGTGAAGCCAGTGGATCAGACAGAATGATTTATAAACCAGTTAAAAAAATAGTTAATTACTTAACTTAGTTAACTTAAATAGTAAATGTTAATTAGTAAATCGTTTGCATGTTCTTGAATATTTCAAATAATGTCAAAGAATATGGTTTAAATGTATTATCTTAAAATTGTATAAATTAAGCTTTGACTTCGGCAACACATTATTTTATTTGGTTTACATGAAGTCTTGTAATTGTGTTTTTCTCTAAGCTCAGTTTTCTGTTGTTTTCTTTACAGATCCCGTTTTTAAAAGAAAGAAAGACTTGGGAAACAGTTGCAGTGATTGTGTGTCCGTCGTCATGAAAGGTTGTGGAAATACTGAATCTTTTCTCACGGAGACCCTAAAACATGAAATAACATTACAATCACAAGTCAGTCCAAATCAGATTTTGTGCATATCTGATCATATTTGGTAAATGTGAACTCCAAAAAAAGCTATTTCGTGTGTTCCTGTTGGAGTCGTCCATCTGGTTTCGTGTGAGCATCGAGTCTGAAGAGGAGAAAAATGTCTGTCTCCAATGTTTTGAATTTTGGACAGCAATACCCAGTTCACCGCTGACGTACTGCACCTTTAAACACAAGCCCCTGGTTTCACAGACAAGGCTGAAGAAGATAGTCTCAGACTAAAATACATGTTTGAGCTGTTTTAACTGAAAGTGTGAATGTAGTCTTTGAAGCCAATGAACCTGCCAAACTGTCAAGACAGTTTTTTTCTCACATATTCACAATATCAACATGGTCTTCCATTATGAGGGAAGTAATTGATTCCCTGGTTTCACAGACGAGGCTTAATCTAGTCTCAGACTAAAATACATGTTTGAGCTGTTTTAACTGAAAGTGTGAATGTAGTCTTTTAAGCCAATGAACCTGCCAAACTGTCAGATACAGTTTTTTTCTCACATATTCACAATATCAACATGGTGCCTTTTTAAACACAATTTTGTTTATTTCCAGATTGTTCATCAAATGACTCTTGTTGCATTAAAGTCAGGCAGGCTGTAGAGATGTTCACAAGTTTTCACTTTCCAGTTATGTGTGCAATATATTAATAAATCAGTCAGTATGTTCATGCTGTCTGTGGAAGAGATGAGAGACTGTATGAAGAGAGATTCAGTCCTTCATTTATTATATTTATTGTTTTAAGAAAATAAATGTATTTGTTTCCCCAAAGCTTTGACTGTTTTCTCATCTGACTGGTTAAATGACTTCACTTCACTTCACATTAGAGAAATTCATATCTGTCTTTTCACTGTTAACTTGAAGCCGTAGCTTTTCAATAATCAATTATGTGAGCATTAATATATTATTTGTTTGTTACCTTTATCTTTTTTTTAATAATTGTTTTGTATTTTAAGTGTTACTTTTGCGATACTTTTGTGTTTTCTATAAAGTCTAGTTTGCTTTTTAAAAACTGGCCAGGGACAAGATGAAAATTTGCCTTTATTGTATCTATTTATGGATAATTTACAGTCTTGATTAATGAGTGCTGTTCCTGTCAAATAAATATAATTTTTTAATAAAAATCAGACTTGAATTTATTTCATAAATTTATTCCAAATGTAGATTTACACCTTCACAACACAAGTTATACTGTTAATATTTACTGAAGTATGCTGGTATTTATGCTAATAACTAATATGTTCTACAATCCTACAATATTAATTAGTTGAGACTGCAGGTTTGATGTATCAGAGACGAACAAATGCTTCTACAGCTGATCTTCATCAGATCAATACATTATGATACACCTCAGATTATGCGTCTGTATTGGATGCATAATTCATCATGGCCTATTAGGATAATCATTAAAATATATTTAAAGTACTTTACCATTTTCATGCAAGTGTGCAATTTTAAAAACATATAAGAAATTCAAGTCTAGATTAGAAGTGCTTCTACCAACTTGGAAAGGTTAGCCTACTGTTGCATTCCCCACAGTTTATAATAAATATTATTCTGCTCACCATATTTCGACGAACTTATAAAACAATACGTTTTAAAATCCCAGAAACAAAAAAATAAAAAGTATTTTCTTTGCAATAGACTAAGTGTAAAAAGTAGTTAGAAGCTAAATACGTAGCCTATAAATAGTGGCAGATAAACTATACTCGATAGATAGGTAGGCTACATGATACGCGAAAATAACATAGTGTGTAAATTATTAAAATTATTGAATGGATGCCGCCTTCATTAGGTCCATAGTCATTAAACATTATTAAACACACGTTAGACACTTTATTTCCAATTAGCGCATATTTTCTTGAAAAAGTTGAGCGAGTTCGGCAAAAGGCATTAAACTCTCCGACACGAGCTTTACCGCAACACTACCGCTGTCAGTGACATCTTTCTGTCTTCCGAAGTTTTGACTGTCCCAACCAGACGTCGGTGTGTGAAGAAGGGCTATTCGCACTTAATTTGAAAAAAGGCACTCCGTTATTCCCCCTTAAAATTACAATAGCCTTAGCCTGCTACCACCACAAGTGGATACTATTGTTGTTGCGCGCGAGCAGCGCGAGCATCACTGAAGCGACGACAGCAGAGGAATAGCAGCAGTTTCGTCACAGAATACAACTTTTCTCCTCCTGGTTCTTCTTCTTCTTCATAATATTATTATTATTTAGTGTTGTTTTTTAAGGTTTAAATTACTTAATAAAATAGCCTAGGCCTATACTAAATATATGTAACCCAAGTGAAAAAGACGTAGGCTACTGTTAAATGTATTAAAATGCATTAAAGTATATTTGTATGTAGTAGGTCTACTAAAAACACACTCAAGTACATTTTTAATACATTTAATATACGTCTTTTTCACCTGGGTATGTATACTGAATCAAACTTAAGTAGCCTATAATAATAATAATAATAATAATAATAGGATAATAATAATCTTATTCTGGCCTCACTGAACCATTGGGTTCCTCCAGATGCTGGCTTTAACATAAGAGATCTTCCAGGAACCACTTAAATGTTAAAAGATCTTCCAATAACCCTTTTATCGCCCTTATTCATGCAATATCTATTCTGTTAGTACAGTAGCCTACACTTTAGTAATGTTTCTGTTTAACGTTAACGCTTCTTCCTGTTAGGCTACCTGTCCCTGATCCCTGAGGCAGCGCGTCAACACGCAAAGCAGACAGCCGCGCCTCTGCTATCGCGGGCGTTTCTCTTGCTCGATCTCACACTGCAGTTCTGGGTCTCTTTCCTTCTCCCTTTTCTCTCTCTCTCTCCTTAATGATTTTTTGTTGTTGTTTCAAAACCCACTTAAACAATGAAGTCGTCTATCTCACTTTCCCTCAGTATTTCACGTTAGTTCGCTGCTTAAAAAAGATGCTTAAGTAATCATCCGTCATATCTGTGTTCGTGATTTTGAATTTGCAGCAGTCATTCCCGGACTTCTGACATAAGCCTTTAGTCTATAGACATAAAAATAATGATGCATCAGACGTTTTTTTCCAATCAGTAATAATCGTGTCTCGAATGTTATTTCTAATAAAGTAAAATAATAATTACAAAATTATTCATAGATATTATCCTGTAAATGCAGCCATTAGTATATATATTCATACGGTTTGTGATAAATGTAGTTTTTGTAAGACATTGAAGATATTGAACATTTATTTTTGATTGCAGTTTTTCTATTTCTTTAAAATAGACATGACAAAAAAATTAAACACAACTCTTGATCTAGAACCTCATGACATTTAAATTTTTGTTTTTAAAACCCATATTTTTCTGAAAAACAAAATCACATTATTAATCTTTAAAATATTTTTGGTTTTAAAGTTTAAAGTTTTAAAGTCATAAGACAAAAAATAACTTAATAGAAACCCTCATAAAATCATTTTGTAATATTGATCTCACAATATAGCTACTTTGAAACCTTTTCAAACAGGAGATCACAAATCAAAAAACTAATAGCTATAAAAAACAATAAACATTTTTCAAAGCTTTTTAAATTCATGTAACTGCCCTAATATTATAACACTTTTTATCCCAGTAGACTATTTATTTTATTGTTTTATTTATTTATTATTGTTATTTTACATTTATGTTCATTGTATATTTTAGTTGTTGTTGTTATTCTCTGTTTTACACACACCATCTGTGATCAGTGCATTATAGGTGGCGATAGTGAAAATGAAAGTGGAAGAAAAGAGCGATACAAGCTTTTCTTATTTAACAATTGTAACATGTAGGCTACAAACAACATGCTGGTTGTTATATAATAATTCATCATTACTTTAATTATAACAGTTTGATCAGTGCAAAAGTAAAAAAGACAAATAAGAAGGATAAAATTAAGATAAAATGCTAGGGCTTGTTTATTTTAAAATCATAATCCTCTATAGCAAAATGTTCTTGTTTTAGTTTAGTTTTGTTTGTATTGGAAAGAAACTTGCTGTGAAATAACCAAATACAAGTGGTTTCCACCGATGTGGGCGTGGCCTAAATGCGCTCTATCTCTTTAGTGGTGCAGAGCCAAATGGGCGGAGCTTGAACCCAGTCCTCCTATTGGCTGCAGCGGGCCAACAGCAGTGAGACCATTGGTCGCGTGAAGCTCTTATCTGGAGGATGCTGCTGTATGAGGCGCTTAGTGAAGTTGAGGCTGTGTGACAGAGAGCCGCTATTTCTTCATTAAACTGGACTTCTCAAAGATTTAACTCAATCAACGGGATTACACAAATGACCAGTGTAGGACAGAAAATCTTATAAGAGGAATAGAGAAGCAAAACCAACGGTCCAGAACACTGAATATTTCTGCGTTACACATTTCAAAGCTAATTTTCCTGAATTGTGCTAACGATGAAAACCATTCTCACTATCAATTTGGCACTTGTTTCAGGTAGGTAGCCTGTTTATTTAATCGGTTGATTATTGTTGTTTACTGAAAAAAAACCCTACTGTCAGTTTATTCCTCATTATTCTAATACACTGGTTCTGATTTGCAGCTCTGGTTGTTGCTGGGTCGAAGTTCGAGGCGATCGATGGACAGAATGTTACAATATCCTTCGACATCGATGAAGTGGAGAAAGCAGATGAAGTGAGGATTTCTTTTAAAGAAGACAAGAAGGAATATGCTGAACTTATTGCGCAGAAGCCTTGGGTCTATGATGATCCTCCCAGACCTGGAGTTTCACTGATAGTTGGAAAAGGATGTTTGTCTGTAATCATTCAGAATGTGGACATCTCCAGATCAGGACTCTATAAAGCAGAAGCCTACACTAGAGAGAAAGTGTCTGAGGTGACTGCTACACTTGTGGTCAACAGTGAGTATTGTTACGCTTTCTGATTGGTCTAGAAGGAACGCAACAGTAAAATGGATAATGGTGAAATGAGTGTGAAACACATTGAATGTGAGCATGAAAGGGCCAGAACTGTTTCACAACAACCCAAATAACCACCTCTCACTTCTGCCTTTTAAGTCTCAATCATAGAGTGTAATCATAGTCTAAAGAAGTGAAACTCAATAGATTCAACACAAATGCGGTAGATACACAAAACCACCAACTCTTCCACACAGCATCATGTCTGGGTGAAGATGAACATCCTCAACTGTTGCACACAAGCCTACACAAACACAGCTGATGATGATTGCATTTTAAATAGGCCTACTTTAAATACTGATGATGGTTGCATTATTACACTGTTATATTATGATTGTATTTAGTGGCATAAAATGGTCTTGTGACAAGAATATCCGCACAGCTTTGGCACAAACTATAATATGTCTGTGTGCCTGTAATGTAGGCTACAGGAGTCAGGATTATGAAAAAAAAAATATATATATATAAATGGTCATGATTGTGCTCATAAAGTTGTACAAAATTAAGTTGATGGTATTCTTACTTGAGCTTGATTTGACTTGCAACCCTGTTCTTATTTAAAGAAATCAAATTACTAATTTAAATTACAAAGTAATATGATTTAGACTGTGAATCTGAACAGGCAAATGCTTTTTTTGTGTGTGCAAAATACTCAGTTGAAAACGATTTTAAATGATGACATTCAGATGATGTAAATTATCTGGACTTTATCATTAACTCCATGATTTATTTAATGATAAAAAAAATAAAATAAAAATAAAACGATTGCTTGCTTAATTTGTTGAATAATTTGTTGAATGCTGTGCAAACATATCCTTCAAACGTCATGGAAAGATCAAATGCTTGTCTGATAATTTACATTTCTGTGGTAGTAAGAGTTGGTTTGCTGATTATGATCCTCTTTGTTTCTTGTTGTCTCTTCCAGAAGCTCCAGTTTCCTCCAGTCCAGCTCCTCCACACTCCTCCTCCAGCCCAACACCCTCAGCTCCTCTGACCTACACTGGATAGTTATAGTTATAGTTATTCCTCTAGTTATTGTCGTCTTGGGGGGCGTTTACTTCTGGAAACACAGAACGGCAAGTATTACTTACATTTATTTTTGTACCAATGGATGTGACCATGCGGTTCTAATAATCTGAAGTTGCTTCTAACGTGGAAATTTAGGAGAAGCTCTTAAAAATGAGTGGCGTTTCGCTCCTAACTTTATAACTTTATAACTTTAGATCTAACATTTGAACACTAAAAGTAGCGCTGAACCCAGAACAGTTTAGATGTCGCCCTCAGGACTTCTGTATCACTAAATAGCAAAAATGTATAAATTAACCTTTGACTTCAGAACCTTTTTATTTGATTTGGTTTACATGACGTCTTGTCATTGTGTTTTTCTCTAAGCTCAGTTTTCTGTTGTTCTCTTTACAGATCCCGTGTTTTCAAAAGAAAGAATTGGGAACCAGTTGCAGTGATTGTGTGTCCGTCGCCTTGAACTGTTGTAGAGGAAATACTAAAGATCTGCTCACAGATACCAGTGTGTCTTAAACCACTAAATATCACACTTGTTCAAACTGTCAGTCCAAATCATATTTGTGTGCATATCCGATCATATTTAGTAAATGTGAACTACAAAAAATAAAAATAAAATGAAATATAATTTTTACAAATCTGTTTCCAGCTTTCTTGTGGTTTGATCCTATTCCAGTCTCATCTCTGGAAATCCTGTCTGACCGCTCTGATATTATTCCTATGTCACTTTCTCACGCACGTAAACCTTAAAGGTGCTGTGTGTAAGTTTTTGACTGTACTAAAGCATAAAAATACCATAATATGTTTGCAGATATTTAAGAAACATGTTTCTCTGAGAAACAACACTACAGTTATTCTCCTTTGCATGTTTTGGTGTGTGTGATCCCGTCCACTGCCAGTTTATAACCTGGATGAGTTTCTTCTGATAAAGATATTTTGAAGAATGTTTGTAATCAAACAGTTGATGGACCCCATTAACTACACTGTAACGGATTTCTGTAATTTGAACATTATTTTACTGTAATATGTACTCACTCGTTTAATGGTGCATGTACTTTTAAATAACCATAACTTGCTCAATTTTCTACCGATTTTCAAACGGTTTGGTTTGTTATAAACGTCAGAGATGTAGTTATGACACTGCATGCATACACTGCATACATATGAATAATTATAACATACATGTTCAAGCATTCGGAATTTAGTCACGTTAATAACGTTTGTAAGAAACCAAACCGTTTGTAAATCCGTCAAGATTTCAGCGAGATAAGAGGATTTGTGTGCATGCTGATCACTCACCTTAATTCACAGCTTCACTGTGACAAGATGGCCGAACGGTGATGCCGGAAGTGACTGCGCCATAAGACATCTAGCCTTTATATATGATATCTATGCGTAGGCCTACATAAAACTCCGTCGACTCCGTCGCTATAGAAACAAAGATGCTATAATGCAATCATGCAATGAGCTTCTCTACTTATTGTGAAATTGATTTCTTTATATTTGCTATTAGTATTATCCATACTGCAAAATCCTTATGTTTTTATTCAACTATGTGGGCCTAATGAAAAATACGGGACAAATCCCGCCCCTTATTGATTTGATACGGGACGCATCATCTTACTTGTAAATACGGGACGATTCCGTATTTTAAGGGACGGGTGGCAAGATTTGTCCCTTATGCAGGGCAGCGATTTTCACTTAAAGGGACAGTTCACCAAAAAACAGCTTCCCCTCTTTTCATCAGTCTTTTTAGTTTATGTGTCTGTTATAGATCATGTTTGACTTTCTCCGTAACATTTTACAATATTAAATTCTAACTAGAATTAAAATGGGTTGCACATGATTGGTCCATTCATTTCGGGCGGGAACTGCTTCTAAAAGCTCCGAACGCACTTGCCAGTTTTGGTTATAGCCTACAAACTACACACCAGTGTGAGCACACACACTCTTTCCAAACGCATTTATTACTCTCAGGCCTACATAGGCCATATTACTTACTTATTCTTGCATGCAATTGTCCCATATGCACATGAAACCACTTCACTGCAGGTTTTGGAAGTATATGACATTCTCCATTTTTAAGATGTCACGTTACTCCACTTTAAACACATATATAAAAAACTAATTTCTAATAGTAAGAAAAAAACTATGGTAAGATGTTATGGCATCACAAAGTTTATGCAGAATTCGCATGAAACCATTTCACTGCAGCGTTTTGAAATGTAGGCCTATATATGCTATATATGCTCTCTCCCTCTCTCTCTCTCTCTCTCTCTCTCTCTCTCTCTCTCTCTTCTCTTCTTCTCTTCTCTCTCTCTTCTTATATCTTTACTACAATGTCTTGACAAGGAGCTTAACACTAATCTCTTAAGCATCTACTATGAATTAATCTATTCCTACTATAAATTGACTTTTCCCTCTGTAAATTCCCTCATTTTCTTCAGTGAATCAGTGAGCTCAACTTCAATGTTTCTGTTTCCTTATTTTTGAGAAGGAGATCTTCCTTTCTACAAAACACATGATTCCAACTCACATTACAGCTCAAAAGAAGGAACATGAGGACTGGATGGAGAAGTGGTGTGGTTCTTTCGTCAATAGCAGAATATGTTTTACATCACAGAGTTTCTGTGAATGCGTACAACGAGGATTTGGATTTGAAAATAGTGGTTCTGCATTTTGTGAAACTATTTTTACATTTTATGGCTTGTTATTCACGACGGGCTTTATTCAACGGAGTCTCCTCTCACAAGGACATTATTTATGGACTCAAACAAAGACGATTTTGTGGTTAATAACATCCTTATTCTGGGAAAATGTTATATACACAAATATAAATATATGTCGATTTTTTGTTGCCATGTTGTTTGTAAATTACATATTGTTCAATTACAACAAAAAAAAAACATGTTGTTTCATGCAGTTGTTTTTAAGTATTTTTCTTAAACTTGTATGTTAGTTAAGGGCAATCAAAAAACAAAACATCTGTTTACACACACACACACACACACACACACACACACACACACACACACACACACACACACTGTGCGGTGTGAATTGACCTTTAGAGTCGTTTGATGTAGGCCTATGTGGGAGAAAAAAAGGGAAACTGTCACCCAAAAATGAAACTTCTGTCATCATTTACTCATCCTCAAGTTGTTCCAAACTGAGTTTCTTCTTTTGAGCACAAAAGATGATATTTTGAAGAATGTTGATGGACCTCACTGACTTCCATTGTAGGAAAATACTAGTTAATGGGGTCCATCAACTGTTTGATTACAAACATTCTTCAAAATATCTTTATCAGAAGAAACTCATCCAGGTTATAAACTGGCAGTGGACGGGATCACACACACCAAAACATGCAAAGGAGAATAACTGTAGTGTTGTTTCTCAGAGAAACATGTTTCTTAAATATCTGCAAACATATTATGGTATTTTTATGCTTTAGTACAGTCAAAAACTTACACACAGCACCTTTAAGTTTTACGTGCGTGAGAAAGTGACATAGGAATAATATCAGAGCGGTCAGACAGGATTTCCAGAGATGAGACTGGAATAGGATCAAACCACAAGAAAGCTGGAAACAGATTTGTAAAAATTATATTTCATGTGATTTTTCTTTTTTGTAGTTCACATTTACTAAATATGATCAGATATGCATACAAATCAGATTTGGACTGACAGTTTGAACAAGTGTGATATTTAGTGGTTTAAGACACACTGGTATCTGTGAGCAGATCTTTAGTATTTCCTCTACAACAGTTCAAGGCGACGGACACACAATCACTGCAACTGGTTCCCAATTCTTTCTTTTGAAAACACGGGATCTGTAAAGAGAACAACAGAAATCTGAGCTTTGCACAACACACAAACTAAAGAGCATTGCTGAAATGTATAAATTAACCTTTGACTTTGTTTGCACAGCGTTCAACAAATTATTCAACAAAATAAGCAAGCAATCGTTTTTTTCTTCTTCTTTTCCAAATCATTAAATAAATCATGGAGTTAATGATAAAGTCCTGATAATTTACATCATCTGAATGTCATCATTTATAATCATTTTCAACTGAGTATTTTGTACACACAAAAAGCATTTGCCCGTTCGGATTCACAGTCTCTGTTTTAAATCAAATTACTTTGTAATTTAAATTAGTAATTTAATTTCTTTAAATAAGAACAGGGTTGCAAGTCAAATCAAGCTCAAGTAAGAATACCATCAACTTAATTTTTTACAACTTTATGAGCACAATCATGACCATATAATATATATATTTTTCATAATCCTGACTCCTGTACATTACAGGCACACAGACATATTATAGTTTGTGCCAAAGCTGTGCTGATATTCTTGTCACAAGACCATTTTATGCCACTAAATACAATCATAATATAACAGTGTAATAATGCAACCATCATCAGTATTTAAAGTATAGCCTAGGCCTATTTAAAATGCAATCATCATCAGCTGTGTTTGTGTAGGCTTGTGTGCAACAGTTTGAGGATGTTCATCTTCAACCAGACATGATGCTGTGTGGAAGAGTTGGTGGTTTTGTGTATCTACCGCATGTGTGTTGAATCTATTGAGTTTCTCATCTTTAAAGGACAAGTTCGGTATTTTACACTTAAAGCCCTGTTTACAGATCATATCTGATGAAATAGAACGGTTAAGATTAAAATTTGGACACATGCTCCTGTCCCGAGAATTTTAGGTTTATTTCGCTTTTGTGGACCTATTTTGCCAAACGCGTCACACCCGTGATTCTTCCGTTGAGAGCTTGAATAATACACACTCCAGCCCAGTTGGTGGCGATAATGCACCTTTGCCAATTGCAAGCAAACCACGGGCATTTCATTGAATACACAGAAGAAGCAGAAGAAGAAGCGGCGGAGTAATACCGTAAAGGTGCTGCGGTCTCACAGCAAGTCAATGGAGTTGGACAAAAACTACGATAAAACCTGTTGGAATGCATCTTTTTCAGCGATTTTTGAGTGAACATATCAGTGAACACCCCCTGACCACTCGGTGAGTTTCACGTCTTTGTAAACGAAAGTTTAATGTGTTTTTAGGACGGAATCTTCCAGTGCATATAGACAACCATTGTGGGGTGGGGAGCGAAATAAACCTAAAATTCCTCGGGACAGCAGCATGTGTCCAAATTTTAATCTTAACCGTTCTATTTCATCAGATACGATCTGTAAACAGGGCTTTAAGTGTAAAATACCGAACTTGTCCTTTAAACTCTGATTACACTCTATGTGTAACGGTCACCAGCTGGAGTGCCTTGACAGCCACCAGAGGGCACTCCACAATAGACGATCTTCATTCACAAACTAACAGGATGTGTGTGTGAGAGTCATGTGTGAGTCATGCTAAATATAATATCCATTACTGTAATGACAAGTTTCTGACTGACTGTCAGTTAGTGTTTATTTTCCCTCAAACCTGTACGAGTTTCTTTCTTCTGCTGAACACAAAACATATATATAGCCTAAAATGTCAAATGTCAGTAACCAGACATATATGATAACATCGTTTATTTTTTGTGTGAACTCCCTTAATGACAGATGAAAATGTGTTTGTCTTCTTCAAAAAGCAAGAAACAAGACAGAAACAATGACTTATGCATGAACAGAGTAAAGTTAAGTCTCTGTTAAACTGCCTCCTTGTCTTTATTATACCTGTAACATTACAGAATTCATTAATTAACATATTGTTAAGATTAATATAGACTAAAAACCTGAACACATTATTCATTTCCTGATTCCTCCGCAGAATCTGGGCATTTCCCCGTAAACATACGCCCTTGTCTTCCTGAACAATGTGTAGCATTTGTTTAAGAACTGACAACTTTCATACACAGTGTGTTGACTTATTTAACTGATTGCACACATATGTATTTTTTGTCAAACATAATGCTGATCTTTTTATGAAGTGCTTTCCACTTGTGTGCAACATTAATAAACCAGTCAAAGGAGGACTCATACTGGATGACATGAAGGGAGATTCAGTCAATTTTGCAAGTGCAGTAAGATTTCTGTATTTGTGTGTAAATAGACAAAAAATCCATAAGTGTAAAATATTTGCATACATGTGTAATTTATTTCTTGTCAATATATATATATATAAGGCCTATATGTATACTTGTATTTTCCAGTTTTTACTGGTGTTTTTTCCTCTGACTGGTTAAATAACGCACTACTCAACTTCACTTCACTCTGCCAGAGTAATATATCATAAATGTTAAATACAGAATTGCTTCCTGATGGTATTGACAATGCAGCAGCAGCGATTTTTGTAAGTGTGATTTCTGTCACTTCCTGTCATCATCAGACTTCTAGTTTGCAGTGTTTACAGTGAACTTTACAACATAATTTCAACATTTCATGCATTTTATTTATTAAAACTTGCATTGCATTTTTACTTTGTAAAAAATAAAAACATAATTATAGAGCGAAGTTTAAAGTTTTTTGTGCAAAACATATTTTGACCTGTAATACTTCAACTGTTAAACAACACTATTGTTATTTCAATTATTAATAAAGCCCTAAAAAACAGCAACAAGAAAGTTCCTGGAGGAAAAACCATAACGTTATTCTCGTGTTATTGTTGTTTATAATAATCAGTGTTGAGTGAAAGGAGATTTGCATTGTTTGGTGGAATTTTGATTGTGACGCTGCAAACTTTTTAATATTACAAATAAACTCTATTTTCCATAAATTCAACTGATACACATATAGCTACCCTGGGGGGGTTTTAATGTAGAAATTAACAAATTTATTTTTATTAAATAACATTGACAAAGGTTAATGCTGTTAAAAAACATTGCTCATTGTTAGCTAATGCATCAAATAATACCTTATAGCTACTAAGTGAATTTAAATGACTTTCCAGTCTTAAAGTGAGTGTATTAGGCATGATGTGAGAGAGTGATATTAATAGATCAGTGGAATAATTATCCTGCAAGTGACGCTAGGCCTATAATAACTATATTAATGGTGAATCTGTTACTGTATCTGTCCCTGTCCAGGCTCTTCAGTGTCGTGTGTTTGTCCATCAGTGTCCTGCTGTCTGTCTGCTCTCTGGAAGATGATGAGGACTTCTGTTTGTTCCTCTGAGGGTATGATTATTCTTTAAACAACATATTATCATTTATTAACACACTCGCGGTCAAAACATGAGTTTAGTGTCATTTGTTTCTGAATGAAGATCTGCACTGAAATAATAGAGTGTGTTTAAGTTGATGTTCATCTTTTGTAGAAATGGATCAGTCTCTGGATGTTCCTCTCTCTGTAGAGGAGACCCGAGCAGAGCCCTTGAGGTTCTTGAAAGTTTTGTGAATCCACACACAAAATATTAGCAAAATGTGCAATTGATTTCTTGTCAATGTCTATAATTAATATATATATATATACAGTCGTGCTCAGAATTAATGGCACCCCTGGTAAATATGATCAAAAATGGCTGTAAAAAATAAATCTGTTTATCCTTTTGATCTTTCATTCAAAAAATTGGCAAAATCTAACCTTTCATTGCAGTAAAAGAATTGAAAGTGTGGGGGGTAAATCACATTATAAAATAAATGTTTTTCTCCAAAACACGTTGGCCACAATTATTCATACCCCTAGTTATTACTTCAGAGATATTATGAATAAAATATCTCTGAAGTATATTCCCATTAATATTTACCTTTTTTAGCACACCAGGGGGACTGGGAACATGAAATTGTCCAGCTATGACTTCTTGTTTCACAGGAGTTTAAATATGAGGAAACACAAAGGCCAAATTCCCTTAATCATCCATAACAATGAGTAAAACTAAAGAATATAGTTTTGATGTGCAGCAAAAGATTGTTGAGCTTCACAAAATAGAAAGTGGCTGTAAGAAAATATCTAAAGAATTGAAAATCCCCATTTTGACCATCAGGGCAATAATTAAGAAGTTATAATCAACTTAAGATGTTACGAATCTGCCAGGAAGAGGACGTGTGACTATATTGTCTTAATGCACGGTGAGGAGGAGAGTTTGAGTGGCCAAAGACTCTTCAATGACCACAGATGGAGAATTGCAGAGATTAGTTAAGTCTTGGGGTCAGAAAGTTGTCAGACACGACTGGAACTTCAAACGGCTTCTGTGGTCAGACGAAACTAAACTTTTTGCCAGCAGACACCTAGATGGGTTTGGTGCACACAAGGATAAAAAGTACCCCATGTGTACAATTTGATATACTGCTGGATCTTCAATGTTGTGGGCATATTTTTCTGCTGGAGGTCCTGGACATCTTGTTCAGATACCTGGCCTCGTGGATTCTATCAAATATCAACAGATAAAAAATCAAAACCTGACGCTTCTGCTGGAAATCTTATAATGGGCCGTGGTTGGATCTTCCATCAGGACAACGATCCAAAACAAACATCAAAATCAACACAAAAATGTGTTAGGGAGCACAAAATGAAGCTTCTGCCATGACCGTCCCAGTTCCCTGACCTGATGAGTGGGCTGAACTGAAGAGAAGAAGCACCAACATGGATCTGGAGAGGTTCTGTATGAAGGAATGATCGCTGATTTCTTGTCAGGTGTTCTCCAAACTCATCCGGCATTATAGGAGAAGACTCAGAGCAGTTATCTTGGCAAAAGGGTATGAATAATTGTGGCCAACGTGTTTTGGAAAAAAACATTTTGCATAATGTGATTTCCCCCCCACATTCAATTATTTTACTTCAATGAAAGGTTAGGATTTTGCCAATTTTTTTAAATAAAGATCAAAAGGATAACTGATGCAGATTTATTTTTTACAGCCATTTTTGATCATATTTACCAGGGGTGCCATTAATTCTGAGCACGACTGTATATATATAACGCCTACTGCGTTAGACTAAACTGGGCAGGGTCACAGAGCACTTGCATGTTGTCCATGTTAGTTGAACTGCTTCTATTGCTCTCCTAATTTGTAAGTCGCTTTGGATAAAAGCATCTGCTAAATGAATAAATTATTAAATGATTAAATGTAATCCAAAATCTCGTTTCATTCGAGGCTTCATCAGAGACAGTAGTTTTTCCACCGAGAAGCTCTTGATGCCTAGCCTGGTTAAAACCAGACCATTCTCAGTAGTAACTGAGTTATGGTCTGGCAAAGCTTCATTAATAACTCATTTCCAAAGGGGCGTCACCAACGGACGTCGCTCAAATGCTCTGGGCGCAATTGGATAGACCTAAAACCAATCAGAGCGATCGTCATCGTGTAAAGTCAAATGACAGCATTCTGAGGTGAATAATGATTATAAAAATGAAAACACTCATGGATCATTTGTAATTGCTATATATTTTGTTATAGGATCTAATGGTGAATCAGAATTTGTAAAAATCACATCATATGAATCTTTTTTGTTTGTTTGTTTTTTATGTGATTTTGACACTGTCCCAGTTTGCCAACAGCGTATTGTTAAACTGGGACAGGGTATTACTGGCAAACTGGGACAGCCATTTAAGTCATTCTAATGGGGGAATTGAGCTCCCTTTTTGTATGCCCCTCATACATTTAGTTAGCTAGCTAGATATTTCAAGAAAGATTTTCACAAAAAAACAATGCCAATTCCTCCAAACTCCAAACTCAACTTTAATTCTCATATCACCAAAACTGTCAAGAAAGTAAAATTTAATCTCTCCAATTTTCGATTTATCAGAAACTCAATGTCCACCCGAGCAGCCAAAATGTTTATGCATTCACTGATGTTTTCGCATATGACTTACTGCCTCACCAGATGGTCCCAGGCCAACCATACCACTTTGAAAAATACAGTCCCAAACAAACACTTAAAGTTCTGGATAAGAAACCACGTCATTTTCATCATTGCAATATTCAGTCAAAATACAATTTATTAAGTTGGGAAAATCTTATTAAGTTCACAAATATCTTTTTAGCATATAAAATCCTTCATGGCCTGGCTCCTCCACCTCTTCGTGAGTTTCTGAGTTTAAGGTCCAACACCAGTTGCCTCACTAGAGGAACATCCAGAGGAGACTGTGTCATTCCATTCAGGAAAACTGAGTTTAGTCAGTCAGCCTTCTCTATTAAAGCTTCAAAAAAATAGAACAACATTCCAACACCAATCAGAGTAATCAATAGTTATAATGCATTCCGCTCATCATTAAAATGTTGGCTCCTTAGCAATCAAACATGCCAGCACTGAACTTCTATCGCCGCTTTCTTGATCATCTTGCATGTTCTTCTTATCTAATTTCGATACTGCAGCATTTTAATGTTTACTCTCCCTTTTAAGCTTTGTATTATAACTGACTAATGTAATTGACTGTGTCCTTTAATACTGATTCTAGTTGTTTCATGAACTGCTGCTTGTGCTCTTATGTCCTGTTGCCTCCAGCTGCATTCCCCTTAAGCTCTATAGCACATGAACTCTTTGTTGCATGTTTGTTTTGGTGTCTTATTCCTGCTGCTGCTGCAAATGTAATGTTTATTGTATTTTGCCATGTGATAATCAACTTGTTTTACCTATAACCTATTTCCAGGGTGCCTACACTGTAAAAATAAAAGGTGCCTGGAGGAACCTTTTGGGGTTCTTCACTTTGCCACACCGGCGGAACCGTCTGTAGATCCTCTAGGCACCCTTTTAAAAGGGCCGGTTCTCTGAGGAACCACACAGGTTTCCTGAGGAACTCTTATATAGGCACTGTGTGGAACCACTTTGGGTGCCTCCAGGAACCAAATTTCATTTTTTACAATATTTAATTTCATGTTGTTACTATGGTTACTTTTGACTTCTATTATAATAAACAAATTGAACCAAATACAAAATAAGAATTGTTTATTACATATTTTATATTCATTTTTATACATACACTTCCATGCACATGGGAAAAAAAAGCTAACTATAGATTAATATCAATAAATACACAAAAAAGTATAATACATAATCAACATGAATATACATATCATGTATATACAATAGGCTATACAAGAAAATACATTTCAACAAAATGCATGAAAACACATATGTTCCACAAAATAAATCAATGTAAAACATTTTTTTTATAATTTTGACTAATGTCCATCTTTACTTAACTTTAAAACATTTGTGTTTCAGTCCAATGGTAAGTCTGACATCACTGTTCCCAAGTCCAAAAGCTCTATCAGATGCCAAAAACAATCAAACAGTGCTAATATGCACTCATTGTGCTGTAATATTCCTGAAAATTATGATCCTAACCTTTATCTTATACCGAAATCTCAGATGGTTAGTTATTCAGCTATTTTGAATCATAAAATGTTTAAGTCTGGGATGCCGTTAGACTGGAGACTGTAATGTACACTATGGCTTTTGAAAAGCTTAAATGTGTGACTTGAATCAACAGTGTTCATAAATGGTTGTTGAGCAGTGGCGGTTCTACATTGAATTCACCCTGGGCGAGACCCCTTTCACTCAATTTTTATTTATTTCCCCAGAAAACAAGACTTAATATCTTATGTAATTTTACTACTTTAGTAAAATAACGTTATGCATCTTTATTTAAGAAATGTTTGATATTTGGACTCGAAACAAGACAAAAATACTAAGTAAGAAAAGCATTTTTGCAGTGTAATAACTGAACTTGCAACAGTTTTGTTGCAAAGAACAATATTATGGTGAAATTAGATCTCGTGTTTGAGTTAAAAACGAATTATTGTTAAGCATAGCAAGAATCATAGAAAAAAGGCTAACAAATAAGAGTTATACCCACCAATTAATATTGCCCCTTCATTCATGACATGGATACCGTAATCATACCTATCTTTCTGGTCACGAAAAGAGAGAGAAAAAAACACCATGAGAGTTAATTGCGGCAACAGTTATCAGGTAGACTTGTGTGCTCTCCTCTCAAAGTTTGATGTCAGCAAAGAACAGTAGGATTGATTTATGCGTTGATTTGTGCGTTGATTTATTATGTTTAATAAACGACAAAGGACAACGGTGTTTGTTTATAAACTGCAGCTCGGAAAAGATAACCGCGTCGCGCGTTAACATGCGATCATATGAACGTGCATGAAATGAAACGCGCACTTTCCAGCAGAAACATCTGTTGTGAGTTGGGACCAGTACAATATGGGCGTGATGGCACTCCCCATTATATTTTAAAACAAGACGATGATTATCTAGTCGCTAAGTCAAGGTTTAGTTACAACTCTGCACTAATGCAATATGGAAAGCAATGTATTGACATTGACTATTGATAGGCTCCATTGAATTTAAAATGTTGATTGGCTGGAGATTCTGGTCAATATGGATGCACATCCCTCAGTAAATAATAACCACAATAATCAAGAGTATCAAGAATTACTTTTATCATTTAAAAACACAGTGACATGCTATGGCGCCCTTTTAGCTTTTATTCATTCACAGGATATGCATTTTTTATATCAATAATTCAATTTGTACAATTTAAAATGTGAATTCTTGATATTAAGAATGAACTTTTTACTAGTAACAATGTCTTCTGATATCAGGAATTACATTTTCACTAGAACTAGTTAAAGGAGGGATTGTAGTGGGAACACTGGGGTGTCAGGTGTGACTGTGTGGCAATGGCAAATAGTTCACGGGTCAGGTATGAGGGCCCCTAAACAGAATTTTGCTTAGGGCCCCAGGGAGGTCAGGATCGGCTCTGAGTAAACATAGTTGCATTGCATATCTTTATCTTTCGCTCGTTTCTAAATTGGGCACCTGATGGCTTTGACCTTTCTTGTCCATCTCTTATTTGGCCCTCGACATCGACAATCAACAGATTTCCCCTGATCCCCCCCATACCAACTGTCACTCACGCTCACGAGTCACGACCAGAAGTCAAGACTAAACCAATTCATCTTGGTGGTTGTGACAAAGTAATCGTTTTGTATTACCTATTTTTATTAGCCATTCAGACCATTCAGAAAAACAAAAATGTGCAGGAAATATAGAGGCCCGTATTTATAATATTATGAATGAAATGTGCGTTATCTGGAAGAAAGTCGAGGTGTGACTGATAACTTCGATAACTATATGGATCCCCCCCCTTGTCCGTTGCATTTGGGAGAGACCCAGAGGTGAACTGTCATCCGCGCCCGCGCCTCCGCGCCTCCGCGCCCCCTCCCCTTTCCCCTTCTCAAACAAACAGTTCTGTGCACGGCATCTTCTCAGAAAACCGCTTCGCGGCGAAGATTTTTTATTTTTTTTCTGCCCGGTTCGCCCGTGCCTAAAACCGCTACTGTTGTTGAGTATTCTCATGAAACAAGATAGAGGAAGTAGAGGCTTCGACCCGGAAACAGTATTAAGGTGCAGTAAAATTATCTGTTATTCTTGCATGTTCACTGGTGAATTCCAGTCATTTCAATAAGAATCCACACGATCAGCAATTTCGTTTGTGTAACCTCAACGATTGTCAATGCTCCTCCAGTAACCCTACTATAGGAGAAAGAGCTTTGAGACACTTAAATTACATTTTGAAGTTCCTTGAGTATCCGACAGGATATTTGAGGCTCCTTTAATTTTTACAGTAGCTACTGTACATCTGGCCTAGGACTACAGATGAAAACTAGCCTTTTGGCTAACTCTGGCATATTTTACAGTTGAGCTGTTATGTTAATATGCACTGTCCTTGCAAATAAGTAAATAAATAAATAAATTCAACAAAGTTGGCGTTCTTAATCAACATCGCTCCGCGAACGCGGTCTGCACGACTGCACCCTTCCCCACAGAAGACAGCACTGCTAGTGCTTCCCCACAGAAGACAGCACTGCTAATGCTTCCCTCACAGAAGACAGCACTGTTGGTGCTTCCCCCACAGAAGACAGCACTGCTAATGCTTCCCTCACAGAAGACAGCACTGTTGGTGCTTCCCCCACAGAAGACAGCACTGCTAATGCTTCCCTCACAGAAGACAGCACTGTTGGTGCTTCCCCCACAGAAGACAGCACTGCTAATGCTTCCCTCACAGAAGACAGCACTGTTGGTGCTTCCCCCACAGAAGACAGCACTGCTAATGCTTCCCTCACAGAAGACAGCACTGTTGGTGCTTCCCCCACAGAAGACAGCACTGCTAATGCTTCCCTCACAGAAGACAGCACTGTTGGTGCTTCCCCCACAGAAGACAGCACTGCTAATGCTTCCCTCACAGAAGACAGCACTGTTCTGTCACATTTTAAATGATTTACATCTCGCCGAACTAATTTCTACAGAGTACAGACTGATCAATGTGGGAGAAGAACATCTGGGGAATATGTGTCCAGACAGCTGGTAACGTTATGTGTCATTATGTTATGTGTCAGAATATGTGTCATTTATGAGATCAGACATCCGTTCCCACCAAACCCCTGCCGCCGCTGCGTCCGCCACCAAAATCTCACTCCGAACTCAGTTCAAAACTTGAGAGCCCTGTAAATATATTATTCCTAGCCTGATTTATAGCCTATAACATTTTATTCCAAAAAACATGGCGAAAATAATTTTTAAGGCTATTGACAATATATTCTGATTTACAGGATAACAAAAGTAGATAGGCCTATCCATAAATCCCTCTGTAATTCAAGATGTCATGATGTTGATCCCAGCAGACACAGGATATAGACTACAGCGTCGGTCAGAGATTGGATTTTGGTTGAAAATGAAAGTCGGGTTGATGTCTAAATCCAATGTTTGTTTGACGTCAGGCTCTAACGTTGGGCAGTCGTTGAATTTTGGTTGGAATAAACCAAACAAAAAGGTGAAATGCATGGCCGTACACTTATTACCAGCTTCACGTAAAGCTAACCAGACTGGCTTTATTTTATTTCCGGTTTAATCAATAGTTGTATTTTAAAGTCACCATGATGTGGTTAGCGTTTGCTTTAGTTGTACTCTTGACTCTTGACTTTTTAGTATAACATTTTCTCTGGTTGCTATAATTGTGTGATTATAAATCACATTTGTTGTGGCAAAAAAAGTCATGAGAAAATTTAGATCGGCCCGTTCTTCGTATGTTGCTTAAAACATCCGAGATCAAATGAGACATCCAAAAGATATCATCGTGCTAATCATGATCTGGCTAACTCGGTTCTTCGAACACACCTGCCGGATATGATTAGTATCGCTGGATTGAGTTAGTGAGATAATTGCGCGTTCATGCGCTGGTTTAAAAAGGGATATGTATCGATAGTAGAAACATTGATCAGCAACGCTGCTATTGGCTGTTCACCGTGGCCAAAGGGCGGGCTCAGTTTTTCTCCTCAGCAGAGCAAGATAGTCGAAGTTTATTCGGAATTTTAATGTTTAATCAAAACCCCAGGGAACACCTCAAAGTCTGCAAAAGCCAGGAGAGAGGGCTGGCAAAAAGTAGCAGACAATTTAAATCCGTTAGAAGTGGCCATGTTAGATGTTTTTATCACTTATTAGCCTATATTTTTGTATTTTAATAATTGCATAATTACTTTGTTCATTGTAATGTCAGAGTCACCACACTAGAACATGGGAACAAACAAAAGTGAAGTACAAAAATATTCTACATAATGGAAATTTTTAGTTATATTATAGTCTCTTTTATAAAAGGCACTGTTAAATAAATGGTTGTCTGTTTATAAAAGCAACCAAGAAAAAGGCTGAGAAAAAAAGAGAAAAGATCTTAGTAGCCTACACTGTAAAATAATTTTTGCTGCATTAAATTAAGGACATATAGTCATTTCAACTGTTAAATCTTGAGCAATGATGAATTGCTTTGACTTGTGAAAGTGAAAACTGATAAACTTATGTTAATGTAAAAATATTTTGCCATGAGTTATTGATCACATTTTTCCCGAGTGTAGTTCATTGTAATGACATTGTGTTTTCCTCTTTCTGCACATTTACATTGTGAACCCCCTTTCTGTTCACATAATCCCCTTCATTGAGGCCTTGATGGCAGTCGGGTCTAGCCTATAGTTATGGTACCAATCACGTTAGTGAAGCCTGAGTGACATATTCTGTAATCGGCATGGTCATGATTGCATGATCTTCATAAAAGTTATGATAGCCTAAAAAAAAAACTGCTTTAAAAAAAACTGCTTTACAACATTGGGTTTTCACTGGCTCGGAAATGCAACAAAAAAACCCTAAAACTGTTTTTTAAACTAAAAGCGCCAGGTAAACTCCAAATGACATGACAGACAGCACTTTCCATCAAGTTCTCCGCATCTCCAATAGTGTAAAGGAAAGAGCCACTCACAAATAATCTTAGGGCAATGCAAACAGTTTGTGCTGTAGTTAAAGCCCGACTCCGACAAGTCGAAAATAAATGTGCGTTTCCAACAAATTAATAATGTAAACGACAATCTCACGAGTCACTAGAAAAAATAAATATCTCAGAAAGTGCACTATCACGCTGCGCTGGACTTCCCGTATCAGCTCCGCTTATGAAGCCGCAGTCTAATCCTGTTTACATGAAATAAGCTGCTCCCGAGCAGGTTTAAGATTGCGCACCTGTTGCTATGACAGCAAGTCCAGGATGAGCTTCGAAGAACCAAACAATCCAAGATCATGCCAAATCGCCAACAATCAAATCCAGCTAACTGAGTTAGCGACGTACAAAGAACGGGCCCCAGGCCTGGTCCTCTCTCATCCCTCACTGTCGTCACTCCCCCTTTAATGCTTTCGAAGCTCCTCCGTGAGAAACTCGAGACTGGTGCGACACGCAGTTGACACTCATTATCGCCATGATCTCGCCCCATTTTCACGGCCCTCTGCCTCGTCCTGCTTTCCACAGTGGTATTAGTAAAAAAAAAAAAAAAAAAAAAGGAATTTACCAACACCGGGAGACTTTCCAGAAAGGAATTTACCAACACCGTGAGACTTTCCAGTACCAAAGAAAAAAATTGCGGGTAAATATGTTTATTTCCTGTTGCTGGAATTCAGTGGTTGAGATGACTGCAGAGAGAGATTCTACAGGAAACAGTAGATCCAAATGCAGTGGGTTTTATTAAGTATAATCCAAATCGTAGCATCCAGGCAAGGGTCAAAGTCCATATAATCAATCCAAAATACCAAACAACAAGAAACAAAACAAAAAACAGACTAAAGATAGACCTCAGAAGTGTGGTGACAATATGTGACAACTCCATGACAAGGACTAAAACAGACAGGGTATTTATACACAGAAACTAAACAATGTAATGAGAAACATCTGCGTCAATGATGAGTGATGAGAACAGACAAAGGATCGTGGGAAATGCAGTTCCAGAATGAATGGTGACAGTAAGGGAGAGAGACCTCTAGTGGACACCTGGGGAAACACAAACCAGACACTGTGACATGGACATACTCAAATTATTTTCAGTTTGTCAGAGAAAAGGACAAAAATGTAATAGTGAAGTCAAGCGAAATCTATGTGCAACACAGAGGGAACTCTCTATATCAAGAAATAGCACGAGTAACTTGAAGAAACACCTGCACCAGTGCCACGCTAACACTAACTGAGAGAGCTGCAGGGTTGGCTAAGCCCAATTTATACTTCTGCGTCGAACTTACGCCGTAGCTACGTCGTAGGCTGTGTGTAGCGCGCGTTGGTCTGCTAGAACCCCTCCCTCGGGTTTCACGTGGTCCCTCTGCATGAGTAATTGCGCGTCAACGCGGACAACGACGCAGAAGTATAAATGAAAACCAACGCGTTTCCTACAGCGTAGAGGCTCCGGCGTAGGTCCGACGCAGAAGTATAAATCAGCCTTAAGTGAAAGAATGCGGCGGACGAGAGCGCGGGCAAGACAAAGCAACAGAAATTAAGTTTCTCTCGGGCTGCTATGCTGCTCGAACCCTGAGAAGTGAAGAGATTTGTGTCCAGGTTTGTGCTGTGAACCTGAATTAAAAGAAAAGAAAAAATAGAATGAAAAGAAAAAGAGGCTGTGCATCTTGCCATGTCATTAGGCTATAGGTTGCATTGGGCTTTAGCTCTATTGTGTTTGGTATCTCTACCATCATTTACCAGACTTTGATTGTTTGTCTACTTTTGTGATTCTGACAGTGATTGTTACTTATTGTATTGCACCATGAGCCTTCCCATCATTTATAAGTCATAGTCGCCCTCCTGGATATATACATAATGAGCATCAATAAACAAAATTTTAGCATTTTAGAATGCCTAGTCATACTTCTGGAGTTATTTTGGTGAAAGTAACTCAAAAGTAACGCATAAGTGTAACACATTACAATTCAAAAACAGTAATATTGTAATGCAACTAATTCATTTCAAATAATAATTTATTAATTTACAATGTATTACATTTTGGAAGTAACTTTAACCAAAGTAACCAAATCTATCCATACGTGAGGAACATGGTTTTGAGTGTGTGCTGCTGGCGACTAATAACAAACTCATGCTTGTACACCCTTGTGTTCTGTATGGTCATTTTTTCTGTATGTTTTTGTTCGTTCGTCATCTTCGCTTTATTTTTCGCAAAGCATTATTTTGCTTCGCTTCTGCTATGATAAAAGATACACTCTTACAATATGTATGCATTTATTTTGGGGGGGGGGGGGGGGGGGGGGAAAGGAGGGGGGGGTTTTTTTTGGGGGTGTGGAGCAATGAAGGGAGTGCTGTTTTTTGGGGGGTGACTTCAAATAAAGTTGTCTGTTTTGTTATTTTAATGTTATTTCATTTAGTTTTTAACCACTTTTGTTTACTCTGCATTGATTATTTTAGTTAATGAAAATGTTTTTAATCATTTTTTTTCTAGTTTTAGTTTACAACAACAGTAGTTTATCATTTTTTTCTAGTTTTAGTTTACAGCAACAGCAGTTTCATTAACACACTACCCCAAAGCTGCAGTTTATTTTGGTAGTCTGAAATGTTACTTTTATACACGAGTTGCTGATTGCTATAGGAACAGAATTCAAGATCACTGAGTGCATAAACTCTATAACAATTGTGCATTTGCATTTAACCTCAAATTTCTCTCTGGGAACTGTGCCTGATGTTTAAGTAACTTGCTTTTGTCATTTGTCCCTTGTGTGACTGCAAGTTTTCAAAATTGCTGTACTTGTCACAGCACCTAGTGTACACAGTACACATATCAAATATATTTTACAATAAAAAAACATTTAAAACAGCACAAGTTAGCACTATTTCTTTTCCATTTCGGCTTTCTTTATCTCAAACAGGAATTGTGTCCTGATGTCTCTATCTATACTGTCATACGAGCGTTATGCCGCCCTTCTGCGCCCCACCAAGGCAGACGTGTCTGACTTCAGTATAGGGCCTGGCTTTGTGTGGCCGGATCCTGGCTCTATTCGCTGGTATGGACTCTCCCACCATTCCTGGGCTGGAGTAGCTATGTACCTGAAGGACCCGGGACTACATGCTCAGTGCAGTGGCACCTGCGCTCAACCAACAGCATGTGATACGTGATGTGCCTGTTCATCTTCTGTCTGCTTTTACCCCTGATGCTCATGATCTTCTGCTGTGGCAAAATCCTGTTCATTATCAAAGGGGTGAGTGAGAGATGCTTTATGAGCAGTGCAGCAGTGCAAAATATGAAAAGACAATGCAGAAAAGCAGAGCGCATGTGGCGGAAGACAAAACTTGTAGTCCATTATAACATCTACAAAGACAGC
>FLSR01001175.1:39343-67068 GCA_900092035.1 Leuciscus waleckii
CTCTTGACTCTCTAGATCAATAATTATCGAAAAAAAGTTGAACTTTTGCATTTGGATGGCTGTAATAGGGTCATTTATAAAATGGGCGTGGCAAAATACATTAAAAAGCCTATAAATCCTAAATGAAAACTCAGAACTTCACAAAAATTGATGAGCATATGTGACATAACATCATTAACAAGCATGCAAAATGTTATGGAGATCGGACAAAAGGTGGCGCTATAACTGTTAAAAACCTTTAAAACCATATATTTCCCATGGTAAACTGCCTGTATTGGCTGTAAATGGTCTTTTCCGTCTATTATGTCAGTTGTTAAATGCTTGCTAAATAAAAATTAATGTCTTTTGATGCTTGTGTGCTTAAAGGCCTTAACTGCTTGAACCCCGATAAATGCTGCTTGCAGCTTTAATTTCTTTTTATTATTTTAATTTCTTCTATGTAAAGCACTTTGAATTGCCATTGTGTATGAAATGTGCTATATAAATAAACTTGCCTTGCCTTGCCTTGCCTTATGAGGAAACTCAATTTGACGCTTTCTCCTCTGAATAGGTGTTCTGTTATTATACATATGTTATTATCTATTTAACCTACTGAGTACTGGAAAACAAACATAAAACTGTGGCTTTCATTATAATAAAATAATAGTGATGATTAAGTTCATGATTTCTGGGATAGTAAAGTGTATGTCGGTTGCAGACTTCAAAATCTTGCTGAAAGTAGTATAGGTCCTGTTATCCTGTTGTACAGCACAATATAAATAAAAGTTGATTGATTGATTGATTGAAGTATTAGGTCATCCGGGTACTTTTCACCAATTGTCTTACGGTGAATGTGAATTTGAACATACTACTTTTGCCATGATTTTCACCTACTATGTAGCATATTCGGATGCTGCCAAAGAGTAGTATGCTAGTCTTGCTTTTTAACCTAGTCTTGTTTCTTTTTCTTGAATAAATCAATGATTTGAGCGGATTGATTGAATGATTGATTGAGTGGCTCGTCAATTGCCGCCACCTACTGGCACATTGATGTAACCTGCAGAAAGAGTCACTGTAAAATCCCCATCACTAACCTGAATCAGCTCCACTGATCAGCTCTCATTTGGAAGTTCCTATTCTGTGCCCTGACCAGCAGAGAGATTACTTCATGATGGGAAAGGGAAGGGAAGGCTAACAGACCCTAGACGACAGAAGTCACGACACTCAGACTTAACGCATGAAGGAACCATCTGCCAGTCTTCCTCTGATTCGCGAACAGCTTGCACACATTGGTTCACATCATTTGCTGTAGGATATGTTCTCTGCAGAAAGATCGAAGCTTTTAGTTTGATTTAGATGGTTAAAAAGGCCTATTTCTGCATCAAAATGTAACTTCTTAACTTTTAGATATAGAAGTAGATATCAGAGATTAGATTTTGCACTAATCAAGAAACACATGCCTTAAAGTCACAATGAAATCACAACGAGCAATTCATATTCTTAATATTTATTATAAATGATTTATGTCCGCATCGTTTTTTATTTGTTTATTTTTTATTAATATGCCCACGTAATCTTTAATCTAAATAACTTCCCTTCCCTCTCTGATGACGTGTTCACTGGCGTGAGGGCGAGACAACCTGTCACTCACATGACATTACAGCAATAACAAACAACAACAATCCAATCAATTCCCAATGGACAAAATCAAGCCATTTCACTCTGATATATGTCACAGTAGGGAAGAAAAGACTATTGCAACTTCTATAACTTTAAGTGTTTCTTTTTTGGCTCAGGTAACTAAAATCAACCTGCAGACCGCACAGAGGAGAGAGAACCACATTCTTCTAATGGTTGTCACCATGGTATCCTGCTATCTGCTGTGCTGGATGCCTTATGGGGTGATAGCCCTGCTAGCTGCGTTTGGCAGGAGAGGACTGATCACTCCCGTAACCAGTGTGGTGGCCTCAGTCCTGGCCAAGAGCAGCACTGTGGTCAACCCGGTAATCAAGTGCTTTTCAACAACCAGGTGAGTCCACAGAGGGATTGCATCAAAGCCAATTGAAGGCAAGCCTGCAACCTTAGCTGAAAAAAGTGCAGGCCGGCGCTGCGGTGTGCAGGGAAGGAGACAAGAGGCTGGTTTTTTTTAAACAAGTGGCTGAATAAACCACTTTTGTGAGGAAATAGCTTATCATTTAATGAATCACAGAACATTGGCTAATCTTCAACATGTTTGCTCTTAAACATTAGTTTTGGATTGATCTATTTTTAGAGTTTACACCGAAAAAATGTTTTATAAGAGAAGTCATGGACAATTGCATGACAGGTATGATTCAATTTACGGCACTTCTCATTGATTTTTTATGGTATCCACAAACACTGATCGACTGTCACAGAACTCTGAACGAAATTATATGACGTCAAGGCTGTAATGTGATTGGTTATCAAGGCACACATGATCCAAGTTAGCCGTTACGCTTTTTACAACGGTAGAACCACGGACCCTCGTATCTCCCAATAATGAGACCATCTCTGATGGCTTTCTGAATTTTTAGTTGGGTGTCAAAGAATATCAGTGGACACATTTATACTTTTTACATTTATACGCCCCTTGATTTGACAAAGAAAAATGTAATGCATTGAGTATGGAATTTAATAATTGAATATAAAACTCAAATAACATACATGGATTCATTTCCATAGTGAAAAAAAACCTATACCAAAATGTATTTAACCCCTTACCTGTCACCCCCCTTTTTGAGAATGGACATTAAAATGCACTATTCAAGCTTAAATGGTTGTAATTCAAGAATGCTTTGGAGTATAGACCTAAGTTTAGTCTTGTTTTAAAGTGAAAAAAATTGTAGATTATTGCTGAAGTGAGAGCACTTCAAAAAATTAATGTATGAAAAAGTTATGGAAGTTTAAATTTACATTAAATCAAATCTAATTTATTTAATATTTTTCTTTTATATAAAATATATATTTTACCAAATATGTTTTACAAAAAAATTACTATAAAATTAAAGCCAATATCTAACAAAGTTGTGTTCCAAATTTGAAGTTGATATCACAAAAAAATGAAGTTCCTATGAGATTTTGTTTAGGCGTATTACCAAAAATAGCCACCGGGTGTCATTGAATTCCATTGAATTTAACTGTATGCATTCTACCATAACAAATTAATACATTTCTGTCCAAATATCACTTCTGTCACAAAATATGGACCTTGAGACTCAGACCTTTCTGACAATATGTGTTTTGTCAAGATTAGAAAATATTTTGATCATAAATTATGAAACATAATGATGCCCAAAAGGGGAGCCTGATAAAATCATTTAGAGTACCGTTTCTATGGTAACACAATGTCCAATTTCAAAACAGTTTTCACAGGATGAATTCTGAGATCATAATATCAAATGATACCTAATTTATGATAACTACTAAAATATGTAATATAATTTAAAAAAGCGATACAAATATATAATATTATATTTTAGAGGATAATATATATATATATATATTATACTTTTTAGAAGATAATGTTTTTTATAATTTTTTTTATTGGCAAATACTAGATTATATATTTTCTTATGAAATTTTAGCATGATACCCAACATATCAATTATTAAAAGTGTGTGCGTCAACTTTTTGTGACAAAGGTCAGAACTCCTGTTATTATGTAGATTTTTTGAGGTGCACTCTTGTCATAAATTCATCTATTTCTGTTCCTACATAATTCATAACAAAACACAGTCCTAAAATATCTATTTAGGAGTCTTAGAACTTTCCAACGATATATTGTTCGTCATAATAAGATTAGGATTTAATAGTAATATAGGGAAGTAAAGTTAGATACATGTATTTCATACTAAGTATTACAAATCCATTAATATATTTACTGACATATCACTTGAGACTTACTGATATAGATATAAATATAATTAAACTATATTTGGAGTACATCTTTATTGCATAATGCACATTTCTTAATATTAAGCCTTAAAATGTGTTTTAATATCACTATTAGTAAGGACAGTATGATCTTTGGGAGAAGATGGAAAAGAAGATATTTAGAAGAATATGGGTAACTAAACAGTTGATGGGCGCCATTGACTTCCAATCCATAGTATGGAGAAAATAAATACTATGGAAGTCAATGGGGTCCATCAACTGTTTAGTTACCCATATTCTTCAAAATATCTTCCTTTGTGTTCAGCAGAAGAAAGAAATTCATACAGGTTTGGAAAACTTGAGCGTGAGTAAATGATGACAGAATTTTCTTTTTTGGGTGAACTATCCCTTTAATAATGCATTACAATGCATCACATAATTAATAATCATAATTTAAGTGTCAGCAGTAATATTTATTTAGGTATATAAAATTAGATGTTTTTTTATTTTAGTGTATTTTTTTTAAATTCTACCTTTAAGGCCTGTGTATATTTCATATTCTGTGCTCCACTCCATGCACTGCAAAGTTGCGCACACTATCCGTGAGCCAGAGCAAAACTTTACTTTCAGCTTTAGAGGTACAACAGCTTGTCATGGGGGCAGTATGCACTTAAAAGGACAACTTTGTACCTTATCTACCCCCAAAAGGTGCATATTAGTGAAATGAAAGGCATACTAATGACTCTGTCTCATTCATTTCCCTTTCAGTTCTACAGGTGTTTCTTAGCATTTCTGAAGTGTCAAGGAGAACCATCTATTCACGGTCAGAACCCTCAGCACAGCAGCAAAGAAGATCCTCATGCTCATGCAACATCAAGGGCCTCCAGAATAAGAGCAGCACACTCTGTCCTTAGTGGTTCACTACACACCCTGACACTCTCAAAGACTTCTCATGCTCTGTATACAGCTCAGCGTTTATACTGTGCCGGGATGAAAAACTGATAGTGTGATGATTGTGAGGTTAGTTCCATAGGACCAGTATCAGAATCCCTGAGTAGGACCAAACCAGAATTACATTTATTTCTAATGAGCTCCATGCATTGAAATACGCTGATTGTACAGAAATGTTGATTACATAAGGAACTTTTGAATGAAGACAATACATTGCTAACGGTGCAGTCAACAGCAGCTTGTGTAAGTGTCAGTGCTGTATCTAGTGTAGTGACACACTTGTTGCCAACAGTAGGAGCCACTGCCCATGTCATACCAAAGTCTGTTCCCATGAACACTCTCATGCTTATGCACATAAAGTTCATTCGATACCCATGTGCTGCTTTTTCCTTTAATACAGAAATGATTGGTCTTTGTTTGTGGCATTTATTTAATCTCTTGATAGTTCCCTGTGTATGTAGCACAATATTTTTAAGACTATGTGTTGTATCTGTATATTTCCTCTGCTTCACTGATATCTCCATTATCATATCAAGTAATCTACTTTCATTACGTTCATAACGAACGTTGCGGTATTTTGAGACTTCGGTCCTGCATCTTATATATCAACACATTCTCACCCCAAATCGTCACTTTTTCGTCACTTTCAACCATGCTTCAATATCCGACGCACAAAGCACCCTTTAGCGTCCTTATGTGACGCTTCGGTTATGGGTAGGTTTAGGTATGTGGTAGGGTTATGCGTCTCATATGGACGCTAAAGGGTGCTTTGTGCGTCGGATATTGAAGCATGGTTGAAAGTGACCAAAAAGTGACGTTTTGGGTATGAGAACGGGCTGAAATACTCACATCTCAAACTTCAAACTCCTTCAACTGTAATCCACCAAAATGAATGCATATTAATTACATTTCAGTTAAATAAAATAAAGCTGGGGAAAAATAAATAAAACTAGGCTAAATGAAAACAAGAAATGTTGCCTTGGTAAAAAAAAATTAATAAGTTTAAGTTGAAGCACTACAATTATTAAATAGAAATACAGTAGTCAACATTTTAAGTGGATCAAAACCTTTCATCAAAGTTATACATGAATTTTGAACAATACCAATTCTTGTCTTAGGACAACTTTGATTAACTTTTTTGATCCACTTCAAATGTTTACTACGGGGGGGAGAAAGATGGCGTCATAGAGTGAACACGTCTTTTGGTGAGCTCTCCTGACATTAGTTCAAATATTCGATTAATTAATATTTTTCACTCAGCGAAATCATTCTACGAGCTTAAATGGTTATTGTGCCATGTCTTTAGATCAATATTTTTCAAAAGGATCTGAAAGAATGCCCAAAGCTAAGAAGATTGCGTCGAAGAGTCCTGCTATCAGCCGTGACGAGCATGGTGCTAATATGAGCGACGCGAGCATGAAGGGTCGTGAGGAGGAAAGTTCCAACTCCAACTTTGCTCAAGCTCTGGACAAATTAACTGAAAACATTATGAAGGTAATAGATGAGAAAGTGAATACTGTCCTAGCCGCGATAAACGATCAAACCGTTCAGTTCCAAGCCTTGGTGGAGCGAGTGGGCCAGGCGGAGGAACTGCTGAAAGGTATATCCAAGTTCTAGAACAACATATGCTCCCATCCAGACGTCGTCTCTTTCAGGGAAGACCTTGCATTTTCCAACATGACAATGCCAGACCACATACTGCATCAATTACAATATCATGGCTGCGTAGAAGAAGGATCCGGGTACTGAAATGGCCAGCCTGCAGTCCAGATCTTTCACCCATAGAAAACATTTGGTGCATCATAAAGAGGAAGATGCGACAAAGAAGACCTAAGACAGTTGAGCAACTAGAAGCCTGTATTAGACAAGAATGGTGGCCTATTCCTAAACTTGAGCAACTTGTCTCCTCAGTCCCCAGACGTTTAAAGAAGAGGGGATGCCACACAGTGGTAAATATGGCCTTGTCCCAACTTTTTTGAGATGTGTCGATGCCATGAAATTTAAAATAAACGTATTTTTCCCGTAAAATGATACATTTTCTCATTTTTAACATTTGATATGTTATCTGTTGTATTCTGAATAAAATATTGAAATTTGAAACTTCCACATCATTGCATTCTGTTTTTATTCACAATTTGTACAGTGTCCCAACTTTTTCTGATTTGGGGTTGTGTGTGTATATATATTGAATAGTGTCTAAAGTTGATTCAATTAAGTTATTTTCAATTAAGTTATTTGGATATGTGTAAGTTTACTCCGTTCCCACATAAAGTATTTGATTAGAAATAAACTTGTTTCCATGTGTGGAACCACTTTCCATGATAGAATCAAGTTCAATGAAAAAGTTTAAATAGTAAATAGTTTCACAGTAATCAAATAGTAAATATATGCTCCTAAATTATATATACATTCATTTTTCAAGACCTAAAGTGAAAAACACAACAGCATCATGATTATATTGCACTACTTGCAATACTTGTAAATTCAACTCATTTCTCAGTAGTTGAATTTACTGTATCATACAGCCTTGATTTTTATGGGACATTTAAAAGTAGATCTAGCTTTTAAAGAAAAAAGTTTCATAATGCCTTGTGTGGCTTTTGTTTGTGATATGTGATTAGTGCCAATATTATTAATAGTATCTGACCTCACATTACTCATGAGAACTTAATATTCAAAGCGTTAAAATGTGGAAAGGATGACCTGCACTTCCACCCACAGCTAGAAACAGCTGTTTCCTTTCTTGTCTTTTGTTGGTGAAGATCATTTCCTAATTTATAACACACGTTTAAAATTAAACTGATGACTTTGTGAGCCCTGGCAGAGTGACTGAAGAAAAGTCAGTGTGAGTGGAACTGAGGTTAGATGCTGCAGTTCATATGAAACCTGTTTGTTTTTTTCTGCTTTGCAGTTAAGCAATACTTAATAATCAGCAGTTTCTGTTGTAGACAGTCCACACCAATATTTAAATGATAAAAGCTGTTTTGTTTTGATGTAAAGGATGGCTTATGAGAAGCACGAAACATGGTGGCATTGAAGGTCCAACAATTAAAAAAGAAAATGTTGAACTGAAACTCTCACAGATACAGTATCTATAAATGCTCTCTCATTTACAGCCAATGCACTTTATTATTTAAACAGAAGTAAACAGAAATGAGAATATGCAGCAGAGACCACCACTTAGTGGTTAAAATTCACTTCTATATGTCTATTAAAATGATATCTGATGCAGTTATTTTTTTCTTCAGTACAAAATTCATAATATAAAAGGCACATTTTTAAACAGTTTTGTTTCTGACCAGATTGTCGAGTCACACTAGAATTTTACAAGTGTTTTCCAGTTATTTGTGCAATATTAATAAATCAGTAAATGAACTGTTCATGCTGTCTGTGGATGAGATGAGATCCTGCGATTGAGAAAAGCGATTCAATGCTTAATTTTGCAAGTGCTCTTGAGGTTCTCTGTATTTTTGTGAATCCACAAATTTGTAAGTGTAAAATATTAGCAAAATGTGTAATTGATTCTTGTCAATGTCTATTTAATATATATGTATATTATTCATTTATGACATATTCATTTTTATATATAGGCTACAGCTTTGACTGGTGTTTTCTCATCTGACTGGTTAAATAATCAACTTCCCTTCACTCTGCCAGAGTAATATGGCCTATAATAAATGTTAAATACAGAATTCCTGTAGTTGACAAATCAAGAGAGATCAAACAAGTTTATCTGCATTGAAAAGCTGATTTTCTTCTCTTTCCTACAACAACTTCCTTTAGTGGGCATTTCAGTATTTACTCTTTCATCGCCATTCCGGCTTTGTGTTTTCTCTGTTATACGGTATACGGGGTCGCTAATACACATCATCTGAAAGAAGCAGAATCTCCTGATCAAAACATCAACATTAAACAGCATATGATTCAAAATTGCCTAATGCTACTGAGTTAAATATCGACCCAGTTCGAGGTATATGACTGTGTAAGGACTGTGCGCATACCTGTAGACTAAATAGGGTGAATACTGGCAAAGTGGGACAATGGGTAAAGTGGGACAGTTAAGCTTCTTAATTTCTATCTTTACATGTAAATTATTCCATTACTAAAAATCAACACTGAGCTCATCATAAGCAAGTATGTGATAAAAAAAATATAGATTCTGTGGCTATGACATCACTTCCGGGGGTGTGGCACACCATATTCAACAACCTTACAGTGAACCGTGATGGTAAAGTAAAATGACATAGCATTCTGAGGTGAATAATGTTAAGATTATAAAAATTAAAACACTCATGGATCATTTGTTATATATTTTGTTATAGGATGTAATGGTGAATCAGAATTTGTAAAAATCACATTCATATGAATCTTTTTTTAAATTTTTTTTTATGTGATTTTGACACTGTCCCAGTTTGCCAAATTTAAGTAAAGTCTGTAAAATCTAAAATGTTGCTACCGTATTTTTGACGGTAAAGTTCTGGCAACCACAGCTGCCGGTATTTTACCGTAAATTTAACAGATTTTTTTTTACAGTGTAGTTTACACTGATGCAATAATCTGGTATCATTTTGTTACGACTCTGGTCAAAGTGATAACATAAAGAGGACACTTCACAAGATGGGTTTCAATAGAGAAAATATATGTTTATTTAAACAAATAATGTCTGGGGTCAAAACATAAGGTAATAATAGTAAATATCAATACAACCTCAAATTAATAAACTGTTGGGAATGTGGTTTGTAGAGTCGTGGAAATCATACTCAAGAACCCACTCTTCAAATAAAGACACAAGAGAGAGAGAGAGAGAACTAGACAACATCCAGGAGCTTCTTGTTGCCACATGGTGCAGTTTTCATTAAGGCAATCCTGCCCACCAAGGAGGTCCTAGAATTCTCACAAAAGAAACTAAAGTTAAAAAACAGGGGCAGGGCTGTAACACATTTTCAAAAACAAGCACTTTGAAACCTGTTTTCAAAAGTTTACATTTTTAGGCCACCAAAACGCTGTTGTCGGTAAAATGAATGTCCAAAATGCATAAAACGTTTTTTTCTGTTTTTAGATGAAAATGGTGTCATTTAAACGGCCCTAAAACATTAAACGTGTTTTCCTTTGAGGAAACGAAAAGTGTCCACACGGATCCGATTCAACGATTAAAAACACTGTATTATTCATCCCAGGACAGTGGATGGCAAGGCAATGTCACTATAAAGATATACACATGCGCATGATGTCACCGTTTTCACAGATTCGTGTTTTTGTAGTTTACATGGAGACTATCACTATCGTTTTCAAAAACTTGCACTTTTAAACTTTTTTCAGTTCAGTTTGGTTTTCAGGCCCTCCAAAACGCCATTGTCGGAACGCCGAAATCGCATAAAAAGATGCATTGTAGCCTATTTATTTGAAAATGCTCTTGTGCAAATGGCCCCCAAGTTATTCAACTTGGCCAGCTTAAGGCCCGTTCACACCAAAAAAAGATAACTAAAGATAAAATAAAGATAAAGATAAGATAACTACATCAGTGTCCACACCAGCAGATGATATTGTTCTGTTTATAAGCGCGTGCTTGTCTGTCGCTATAAGGCTCGAGCTTGTTACAGTTGTCAATGTTTTTATCGTTCATCAGCTGGATAAAATCGTTCTGAAAGTGATTCAAACAACATCGTTTCTCTGTGCCGTTATATGGTTATAGTTCTGTGAACTCTGCTATTCTTTAATATTGAGAACGATTTTTAGAACTATCTTTATCGTTATCTTTATAGTTATCGTACTTGGTGTGAACGGGCCTTACAAATGAATGTGTAATAAATGTTTTCTAATATTTGTGAGCTAAAACAACAACAACAACAAAATTAATTTGCAACTTCAAACATAATTTGTAAAATGTGAAAATAGTTCAAACTAGAAGCTGACAATTCCAAGTGTTTCCTTCATCCTTTCTTCCACTCATCCAAAATCTCGTTTCATTCGAGGCTTCATCAGAGACAGTGGTTTTTCCACCGAGAAGCTCTTGATGCCCAGAGACGCACTCAGATCTCACAGCGCGAACTGACTTATTGCAGGCGTGTGTGTAAGAAAAAGTATAATCTTTCAAATGTATAACTTTCGAAGATTCGTTGATGGTTCGAATGTGAAAATGTGAGATATTATCTTGTTAATTTCAAATTATTAGATATATCACAGGCAATTCTATGTCTAACTAATTTCACTTTGATGGAAATACTTCTAATGGCAACTTCTACTACTGAGTTGCACACACACATGTTATAATCTTTCCCCCGGTAAAGTATGTCGGGTTCTGACCATATGGCACAAAATCTCATCTCAGCACTTTTGATTCTTACGCTATTTTTATTTAGTCATTTAATATGAATATCAACAATTGTGAGATTTAGACAGACAAAACAGATCTAACTTTGTGTCTGGAAATAGTGATCTATGACATTTTATTATGTTGAATATATATTTTTTTAAATATTTGTTATGGGGTTTGTGCATGCATATTCTTGCAGTGATATTCATTTTCAAACCCTTCCAAAAGGAGTAATAAAGGGAAGTCCCTACTTCAAGGGTAAAAGCACAGACATACAAGTCCTTAATGTATTTAAACAAGTGCTTATGTATTTGTACTTGTAGCCTATGTGTTTTGAATATTCACCTACAAATGGAATCATTTTTCCACCCTCAGATTTCAAACTTCATTTGTTTTAACATTACTCATTTATTCAGTGCATCCGTGCCTCGTTTTAATGTCCGTTTTCGATTTGATACTGTTGAATTTTAAATATTCAATATTATCCATGCGCTCAGCGCTTGAGCATTTGCAGTTCTGTGTTATTACACAGTGTTATTGCAGTCTAATGGTTTTAATACAACATCAATTTATGGCAAAGTCAAAACATATAAAAACGCAACTTTAAAATTGAATGGCACTGGACTTACACAATAGCCTAATGACAAAGCTATAATTAATGAAATTCAAATTACAATGGAGAAACTTAACAAGTGGTGTTTATACACCGTGCCACTTCGTCATTCAGCACTTGGGGATTTACCTAACCACAACAATGCGGTTCCTGATAAGAACCTCTAAGGAGCTCTAAGAAAATATGGTGACTTATATCAGGAACCGCATTGTTGTGGTTAGGCTGCATACATAAAGAATTCGTATGAAAATACGGTGGCTTTTCAGTATTGTAAAAACTAAAATGTGAGTTTTCAAATAAACTCTCCAAAAAAGGGCGGGACTTGCAGGATCATCACCAAACATCTCTTCTGATTCAAAAGCCGTGATTCCAAACACCGCACCAAATACTCAAGCTGAACAAACTCCAGGCGAACATCTATCATGCAGAACTTCTCAACAAGTGAGTATTTAATATATTTCATTTATTTAAACTTTTATAAAAATGGTAATTTGTAAATTAAGAAGAGCAAAATATATTTTGATAATTGTGAATATTATAACGGTAAAACATGAACTGTTAAACAACCCTATTTTTTTTTTTTTTATTAAAAACACCACTTCAATAACAACGAGTGTGTTGTGTGTAGATTTGCTGTTTAATAATAATCAATGCTGAGTGACAGATTTGTTTGGTGTAAATGTAACTGATAGACTTTAGAGTTTTTGGCAACACTTTACAATAAGCTTCCATAGGCTATGATGACTTCTGCATGCATTTATTCATCTTAGTTCGTGTTAATTTTAACATCTAGCCTACTAGTTCAGAAATTAACTTTTGTATTTTAGTAACAAGGATTAATAAAAGCTGTAAATAATATTGCTCATTGTTAGTAAATGTGTTGCATGTCGAAATGAATCAATTCCAAGACGTGCATAATTTGATGGGTTCGTTTAATCTTGATCGTTTATTCGCAGTAGCCTATACACAAATGAGTGTGTTTAAGTTGATGTTCATCTTTTGTAGAAATGGATCAGTCTCTGGATGTTCCTCTCTCTGTAGAGGAGACCCGAGCAGAACCGGCCCAGAGTTCAGTGCGGCCATGTTCATTCACACACGAGGAAGAGTGTGTGTGAGCGATGATGATGATGATATTGATGAAGAGCAGCAGGACAATCAACTACAAATTCACATTTTTCTGACTTTGTATGAAATATTTTCTGTGATCACTTATTAAACTGATGATTACATAAAGAAGATTCCATTATTTCTTTACATTTCCACGCCTTTAAAGTTTCACTGTTCAGATCTGATTTCATTTATTAAATTATTAAATTAAATTAAAATGTAAAATTAAAATAAATAATTTTATAATATAACCATAATTAAAAAAATAAATCTTTTTTAAAATAATATTAAAAAAGATGGAATATTTTATTTGTTTACCTGCATTTTATGTGACCATCAGAGAACCACGAACATGCAAATGTGTTGTTAAATTTTTTAAATAGCCTATATGACCTTAAAATCTCAGGCAGATAAAGTAAATATTTTTTATAGAATAAATTCATATTTTCAAATAGAATATCTAGCTATTTATTCTCTTCTTTGAGACAGTGTGCAATAGGGTTAGATTTGTTGCATTATTCCAAATAAATAGACTGAGATTCACAAATAACTGTAAAGAATCTTAATACAGAGCGTGCTATGATTGGTCAGCGCAGATGGCTGTTATCTGATTGGCTTAATTTGACGGTGGGCGGGGTCCACTTGTCTGTATTTGTGGATGTGTCTGCACGTCTTGATGCTAGAAATTTTTCAAAATCCACAAATGCAAAAGAAGCGATTCACAAATGAATGCCAGGCAGAATTGTGTTTGTGACATAACACAATAACATAACACACATTTGTAAATATTTTTTATTAATTTGCAAATTGCAAATCTAATTTTATTTTTGAATTTTTGTAATTTTTGTGAAACTCTTTACATTTATTTGTGGATCTTAATGATTTATTGTGAATTCAATACATTTTGTGATTACGTTTATTTGTGAATCTCAATCTATTTATTTGGAATAATGCAATAATTCTAACCCATTTTGTGCGCTCTGACACGAGTTATTACGGTAGCGTCGAGCTAGACAGGAATATTGTGAAGTTTCTAAACGTACGCAACGCATCAGTAATGAATATTCATGAGCGTAGGGCTGACTCGGCTTTCATAACCAATCCTGTCGCAGGGGGCGGGGCCAAAACAACCCGTTATCTTCTTTATTAGACAATTTTTCATCGGTGTTTAAGGATGTCTTATTTAGATTTTATAACTCTGACAAGAATCTAAAAGACAAGTATTTTCTTATAAATCTATTTCTTTTTCTAGCCAAGTTTTTTGTACACAAGTGTACATTTTTATTATTAAACCTCTTTTTATTATTTTTCGCAAAGACCTGAAATGTTATTTGGGTACTATCTCTTCTTCCAGCAATGTCAAAGCTTTAAAGTCCTTTACGTTGTGTACAAAATATAATATTTATGCTTTTTTATAAAAAAATAAAAATAAAAATGGACTCAAGGCATTTCTCTCTCTCTCTCTCTCTCTCTCTCTCTCTCTCTCTCTCTCTCTCTCTTCTCTCTCTCTCTCTCTCTCTCTCTCTCTCTCTCTCTCTCTCTCTCTCTCTTGAATTTAATTTATTTTAAATTATTTGTTACCAAACATATAACATGTAAATGATATGCTCAATGTTTTTTCTGTTTATTTTAGTGGCTTTTCGTCTACTGTTTATAACTATTTTATTGTTGTTTAATTCAGTCTTGAGTTGTAACTGTATGTATTTGCTGTTATATGTTCAATAATAAAATAATAATAATAATAAAGCTCACCGTGGTAGTAGTATTGACAAAGCGATTGCGCGCAGACACCAGTCGTTACGGTATCGCATATGTGTCCGGAAGAGCGAGACTCGACGCACGGACACGGAGCTCGTCAGTTTTAGACGCGCGTCGTTTGATGGGCGATGGGTCTGATCGCTCGCGTGCGGAAAGAATGGTTTATCATCGGTATAGTGCTCGTCATTACGTGCGCCAAGCTCGCGCCGTCCGTGGGAGTGAAAGGAGGTGAGAATCATCATCAAACACACACCTGGACACATTTCTGTCCATGCAAACTTTAAAATCAATTAATGCACACATACATAATAATAATGCAAATTATCTTATTAGGAAATGACTCGTATGCATTAATATCACACAAAAAGATGGTTGATCATTTGTGCATTGACATAAAATGGAAGTAATTATGATGAGGGATGAGGTCACAGTATGTAAAGTTTTCAGCGTATAGATGGAGACTTCATGATAAATTTGATCTGAATATGATCATACAGTGTGTTAATCGATGTGTTTGATGGTTGTTTTTACTCTAGCTGTCACTGTGACACGTTGACTTGCAACACCCGGATCTGAACAATCCTGTCCGGGTGGAGAATAGTTACCGCTGTTTTTCCTGTTTATACATGCGTGAGAACAGTTTTGCCTGGACAAAGACTTGTTTAAAGTTTAACACCCCAGTGAAGTTTGAGGATGGATGGATGGATGGATGGATGGATAGATAAGAATCGTAATAGCAACATTAGTCAGAACAGGCTGTAGGTCTTTGATTTCAATGGATAAAGTTTGAAAGCACCACCTAATTATATCTAATAATCATCAGCATGTCTGTTTTCAACTAACATGAATATCTGACACTGAAAATAAATCACAAAACATAAATTAATTTTGACTTAGAAAGGTCATTTACATAATTTACAAGTGTTGATGCATTAATTAGAAGGTAATTGGAGACAAATATTGTTGATATTGAAAAGTGTTGATGCATTTTAATGACTCCCCTTATAAAAGTGTACAGGACCCATATTACATATAGTTATATTATGGTACTAAATGATTACCATGGTTGTATTTATATGATGCTGCAAGAAAACATAAATAAGTCAATCTTATGAAACATGTCCAAATTACCATGCTAAACCCTAGTGCCATTATCCTAGTGTCCCAAAACATGGTAATCTAATTTAACCAATATATATGATCATAATTCCTTATGCTGCTATTATTTCATCTGAGTCTGTTCTCTTTCAGGTCCTCTTCGGCCAGAGATCACCATCACCTACGTTGCAGTGTCTGTTATTTTCTTCAACAGTGGCTTGTCTTTGAAAACAGAGGTACGACTGGTGCTGTTTTTGTTATGATTTTATAGATTTTTCTAAAAGTAATTTCTATTTTGCTGTGTTTTCCAGGAGCTGGCGAGTGCATTAATGCACGTAAAGTTGCATTTCTTCGTCCAGACGTTTACGCTAGTGTTTTTCCCCATCGCCATCTGGCTGCTTCTGAAAGTCCTGGCCCTGACGGCGATCAACCAATGGCTTCTCAGAGGGTGAGTGCGTGTATTTCCAGATTTCTCGTACACAATCTCTACCTGTTCTCTGCTTTACTGAATGAAGTCTCTGTCGGTGAGCTTGAGCCGAGGGAAACTGGATCTCAGAGGGCTTCTTGTGTTGGCACTTTAAGGTTATTTTCCTGCAAGAGAGTCGCTGTGTTCCCCTGCAACCTCCACACGTCCTTTCACACACAGAAAAAGACATTCATGTTTTTATAACATTGAAGATTATGAGTTACTGTTGTTGTGCCATTGGTTGAAATGTCCTGAAGTGACGCAGGATAGGGACAGTGTGTGGAGGATTCCTGTCTGGAAAGCAGGGGAATAAATGTGATCTAAATTCAGTTGTGTGTGTTAATATTTGTTAAAGCTGCTCTAAGCGATGTTGGGTGATGTCACTTCTTATTGACGTTCAAAGTATTGTCAAACAAAACGGAGGTTAGCTCGACCCTCCCTCCTCCTCATCCCGTCCCCTCCCCCTCTCTTCCGTGCTTCCTGAAACAGTCATGAACCATTTAGAAAAAGCAGACTGGATTTACCCTGTCCAGCAAAAACAGAGCCTCCTGAATGTGGGATTGGAAGCCCTTCTGCCGGCGGAGTTCTCAACACCTTTGAACGCTTTTCCGATGTAAATTCGGGACTTCTTGCGATCCTTCTCCTTTTCTACCCTGGTAATCCAGAGTTCTCGCGAGAGCACAAGTTGAATTTGCTCAGCGAGTTACTCTGTCGAGTAATGATGCTCATTAAATATGCCCCTCGATCTGAGCTGCACCAATCACATCGGGTTATCTGATATAGGTGAGCTAAACAGATGACGACAGGCTGTGACGTCGAAGTCATTAGTAAACATTGCAAGATGGCTATGGATGAACACCAGTTGTTTGAAACGGCTTTGGCCGCTACAATGAACGAGTTAGACTTGGCTTTTTCTCTAAAAGAGGAACAGAAGACGGCGCTCGAATCGTTCCTTTGCAAGAAGGGCGTTTTTGCTGTTTTGCCGACCGGATACAGCAAGAGTCTAATCTACCAGTTAGCTCCACTGTTTGTTATGTTTCGTGGTCCAGGCTGGGCCAGTTTGTTTTTGTTGCTGTTTGTGGAGCCTGGGCTGTCTAGAGAGACCGCATGTTTTTACACTGTGTGTGTAAAAGTGTACACCTTTAAATGCGATTGTTAGCATAATTAATTCAGCAAATTGATAGCAAATGTCCTTTTTGTGAACAGAGAGAAACAATTTTTCACTGTTTTGTACTTTGTGACAGACTTAAAAGCTTATTTTTGATGCTTAATTTCATGTTTGTGGATTTTAAATTCATATTTTCAAAGGTTGGTTTCATTTTTGGTTTTAAGTTGTGGAAAAAAAAGAGAAAAAAGGGCAACTTATTAACTTTGTTATTGGAAAACTGAAAATGGCTATTTATCTGACAAGAAAGGAAGGTGAAGTTGGCCGGGATGTAGTACATGTTTTTAAGAGTTTATTTTATAAAACTGAAGAATGTAGAAGAATTATAATGTTGTGCTTTTAAGGATGGGGAATTATTATTTAATTTTTTTCTAAATATCTTGAGTAAAGTGTATGTTTATTTATTTTTACAATGATTAAATAAAGTGTTATAAAATTCTCTCTCTCTCTCTCTCTCTCTCTCTCTCTCTCTCTCGCTCTCTCGCTCTCTCTTTCTCTCTCTCTCTCTCTCTCTCTCTCTCTCTCTCTCTCTCTCTCTCTCTCTCTCTCTCTCTCTCTCTCTCTCTCTCTCTCTCTCTCTCTCTCTCTCTCTCTCTCTCTCAGGTTGCAGACGGTTGCATGTATGCCTCCTCCTGTCTCCTCTGCTGTCACCTCACTAAAACTGTAGGAGGAAATGAGGTAAAAATTAGAACAGATTTATTGTATTGTTTTTTAAAATCCCAAATTTCCCAAAAGCATTTAATCACAATGATCACATCTTTACTAGCGTGTTCCCATCACAACTTTAAAAATACATTCCATCACAACTATCACAATCTCATGTAACTTTACAAACAGACCTCACCACAAAATCATTATCACTGTTAGAATTACACATTTGTTTTAATAAAAAAAAATCATGACTTTCCAACAGATAACTAAATTTGGTGTGCTAATAAACAAAAAGTTTTAAAAATGCATTTTCACAAACATCATATCTTTACAAGCTTGCGCCCATCACAACTTTACAAACACATTCCACCATTAGGGAAACAATGTTACAAAAATACTCAATCACAACTATCACAACTGTACAAATGTGTTTCATAACTTTTCAAACAGACCTCACCAGACCTTTAAATACACATTATATCACAACAATTACAACTTTACATATGCACTTCATTAAAACTTTACAAGCAGACCTCACCACAAATTAATTTCCAACAGAAAATAACACCATTTTAGTCAAAATAGTAAATGAAACCCCCAACTTTACAAATTCACAATGATCATATCTTTACCAGCTTGCTCCCATCACAACATTAAAATCACACTCCATCACAATCACAGCGTTACAAACCCATTTCTCACACCAATCACAACTTTACAAGCACATTCCTTCACAATCACAACTTTACAAACACATTCCTTCACAATCACAACTTTACAAACACATTCCTTCACAATCACAACTTTAAACGTTCATTTTATCATTTCATGTATTTAATGTAAAAGTGTATATATTTGTTTGCTTTACAGGCTGCAGCCATTTTCAATTCTGCATTTGGGAGCTTTCTGGTAAGTGTGATAATGCAGAGAGAGAGAGAGAGCAGAAAAGAGAAAAATAGACAAACAAAAGAACGAAGAAACAAAAGAACAAAGAAATAAAAGCACAATGTTAAGATTCTGCTTCTCTGCAGGGGATTGTGGTTACTCCTCTTCTGCTGCTGGTGTTTGTGAGTAAAACTCTTTTATTTGTGTTGTTCAGTGTGGATGAACAATGAGCATGTGGTACGAGTGTAATATATACTGTAAATATACTGTATATACTCTATTGATCATTCAGTGTGTTTTACAGGAGTTGTTTCTGATATATTGTTTGTATAATGTTTTTCACTGTGTGTGTGTGTGTGTGTGTGTGTGTGTGTGTGTGTGTAGCTGGGCTCCTCGTCTTCTGTCCCGTTCACCTCCATCTTCTCACAGCTCTTCATGACGGTGGTCGTCCCGCTCATAGTTGGACAGGTGAGTGTGTGTGTGTGTTGTTTTAGTAAATATTGTTCATCTTTATCTAATTTCACTTGTGAAAAAGGCAAATAGCATCTGTAAGGGAAAGGATTAGAAACGTTAATCTGAGTTTCTGTCTTAAATAATTAAACATCAGCGGTTATTAATAGGAAGCCGCCACTGTGATACTGAACATGTTTTGTGCATGTACAGTCAAACCAACATGTATTCAGACACCTTCAACATTTCTCACATTATCACAGTTTATTCACTATAGTTTAGAAAATGGTAATAAAATATGAGTTATGAAATCCGTTGATATTTGACTGGTTTTGTCCGTCCTTCTGTTAGACTCTCACTGATGAATTATGATGAATATCTGTCAGCTGTTCAATTTAACTACACAATTACACAACTACACAACTAGTTGTATCATAAATAATAAATGATCGATGTGATCGATAAATAATAAATATGGAAAAAAATCGATTCATGCCTTTGAGAACCAATGTTGAATCGACCACATTTTAAAAAACGATTAATGGAAAAATCGGCCAGCCCTAACATCTGGTGTCTGAATAATTGTTTTGAGTGTAGGTGTGCAGGAGGTTCCTGAGAGAGTGTTTGGACCGCCGGAAGCCTCCGTTCGGGACGGTGAGCAGTGTCGTCCTGCTCATGATAATCTACACCACCTTCTGTGACACGTTCCCAACCCTAACATAGAGCTGGACCACCTGAGCCTCCTCCTCGTCGTCTTCATCAGTGAGTGTGTGTTTAACCTGCCAGCTCTCCGGCCAAAGCTGCGGATTTAACCTATGGGCAAAACTGGAATATTGTTTTTACCATCCCATGTGTTCAAGAGAACAAAATCGACATTGTTGTTTTTTTCCCTGTTTTTCAGTATTTTCCATTCAGTTGAGCTTCATGGCCCTGATATTTTTCCTGTCTACAAGGTAAGAAACACACTCAGTCTTCTGTCATGGTGCTATTGGTTTAAGATTAAGACATAACCCTGATCCACTCACTCTTTGATCTGTGACGGACTTCATAGTGTGTTTATATGCATCTTATTTTGTGACGTTTGTAGGAAATCCTCAGGATTCACTGCAGCTGATTCAGTCGCCATCATGTTTTGTGCGACTCATAAATCCCTCACTTTAGGTAAAACACAAGCTTCTGACTGGATAAGGCAAATATTAATCATTACTGACCTTCTGTAATTGAAAACGCTGGTTTAATGTGTGTGTGTGTGTGTGTGTGTGTGTGTGTGTGTGTGTGTGTAGGTATCCCCATGCTGAAGATCGTGTTCGAGGGTTATGAGCATCTGTCTCTGATATCAGTGCCTCTGTTGATCTATCATCCCGCTCAGATCCTGCTGGGCAGCATCCTCCTGCCCTCCATTAAAACATGGATGAGCAGGAGACATGAGGTAACACACACACACACTCACTCAAGACACACTCACTCACTCACTCTCACACACACACACATTCACTCGCTCGCACACTCACTCGTCGCTCACACACTCTCACTCACTCAATCACATACACACACACACTCACTCGCTCACACACTCACACACAAACTCACTCTCTCTCACACAAACACTCTCACTCACTCTATCACATACACACACTCACTCACTCACTCACACACACACACACACACACACATACACACACTCTCACTCACTCACTCTATAACATACTCACTCACTCATCACTCTCTATACATACACACACACTCACACAAACACTCTCATTCTCTCACACAAACTCACTCTCTCACACTCGCTCGCTCACACACTCACACAAACACTCTCATTCTCTCACACAAACTCACTCTCTCACACTCGCTCGCTCACACACTCACACAAACACTCTCATTCTCTCACACAAACTCACTCTCTCACACTCGCTCGCTACACACACATACATTTATTATTACAATTAATTTGGGTCTGTTTTAACCTCCTGACTTTTTAACCTCTGGACTTGCTTCTTTCAGACTCTCTCGCCCATATGAACTACACTGTCGACTGGAAGCTGTGAAACACTTGGCTGAGCCAATCCAAACCAAACCAAACCAGACCAGACCAGAAACAATGAGACCAAACCAGACCGAGACGCCGCTAACAGGAGTTTTACTCGCTGAACGTACAGTAAACGTGAGATCAAGTGCCTTAACTCGACCGGGACCTCAGACGCCAGGGACTGAAAACCATTCCATGAGCTTTTTTAAACAGATACCTGAATGTATATTTTTATTTTTATATGAAGTGTGAAATCTTTTCCTACTCCAACAGCACTCAGACTTTGTCAGATGGGTTTGTTTTTCTTATTTCGACTTCCAGGGGATATTTGTGTGGCTTCGTTGAACTGTTGAATGCCCTGCTAACTTCTTACATGTACCTGATGACGAGAGTATTACTGAACCGCTGGTCGTTTGTTCTGGTGCAGTAAACGCTAAGATCAGCTGTTCCACTGTGCCATGCTATGTTACTGAAGACAATAAACAGTCATAAACTCTGTCTAAATGAGGTTTTCTGTGTAAACTCTTTCTGATCACGTGCGTTTTGTGGTGCATCATGCAAAAAATAACAATAACAAAATGAACTTGATCACAAATACACCATACGCTCTTCAAAATAAATCTGTATTTATTAAACTTATTAAAACATTTCCTTATTCAAATCAAATATAGTTTTTAGTTATCTAACATTTTTTTGTCTAATGGGTGAAAACATTTAAACTAAATAATTAAACCCTGATTTACCTTTTAAAAGACGCTATTGTGTTTAAACATTTCTACTGTATCTTATAGTTTATGGTTAAAATCAAGCTTTTAAACTAGTATTCAAATGGAAATGCATCATTTCTGGTTATTAAACACAACTGATATTTTATGTTCACTAAAGGCAAAAGCACTTTCGGCTTTTTTGTCTTGTCGTCATTAAGGAGGTTTAATACAGTGGCTGTGATTACTTGCATACTGTTGTTTTTTTAATAGTATGCAACTGTAGTATGCTTTTAAGTTTTTATGCTGTTTATAAGAAACTGAAACTTTTATTCGGCAAGGCTGCATTAAATTGACCAAAAGTGACAGTAAAGACATTGCAGCAGAAAATGTAAAAAGTCCAGAAAAAAATGCATCATGATATCCACAAAAATATGACATTGATAATAATCAGAAATGTTTCTTGAGCATCAAATCATCATATTAGAATGATTTCTGAAGGATCATGTGACACTGAAGACTGGAGTAATGATGCTGAAAATTCAGCTTTGATCACAGGAATAAATGACATTTTAAATGTATTACAATAGAAAACAGTTATTAGGGGCCAAGCACTTTGTTGTAATCGTTAGTGTTCTTCTTCTTCCGCTCTTAATGGCAGCCCATAGAACCATTAACGGGAAAGTATGAAATTTGGCACACAGATAGAGGACAGTCTGAACTTTAACCATAGCAAAGTTCTCTAACTCAATCGTTCTAGCGCCACCAATTGTCCAAAGTTTCGCTCATGTTTATTCATAACTTTTGAACTGTAAGGGCTGGAAACAAATTTTTTTTTTGCACTGATTCCTTGGCTCAAGGTGATTCGAATGCATGACGTAATTTTCCGTCATGAAAATGTACCGCCATTTTGAATTTTCGAACTCCTCCTTGGCCATCACACCAATTTTCAGAAAAATTTAACCAGATCATCTTCTGACCATGCCGACAAAAACTTGGATGGATGGATTTTAAGTTTAAAACAGTTCTCGGATAACGCGCAAATGAATTTGACGAAGAGCACGGTAAAATGAACAATATCTCCGCAACGCTTTAGCGTATCTGACCAAACTTGGTGTGTTTTAAAAAAAACAATTTTGTGTTTGTGACAACCATGACCTGAAGGTACCCGCAGTTTCGGCACAGTGCCACCTAGTGGTCAGGAGATATGAAAAATGAACCTTTTTGCTTATAAATTCTGAATGGTTTGGCCAAAACTGGACTCTTTAGATTTGGTGAAGCATGCCGAGTCGAACGATACTAAATTGTCCCATATCGGCCTTTTTGGGCGTCGACCGTTTAGAATATTGACGTAAAAATGCTATATTTTACGAACGTATCATTACAAAACTCAGTATGTGTCTATGGCACCATGCCCTGACAGTACTCAAAAAGTTGAGACAGATATAGTGAAATTTCAAAAAATGCAATTAACCTTTGAATAAATTAGTCTATTTTAATGAAACTGGTCTTACTTGGGTCATGCCGAGAACATAGATACCAAATTGCCATAGTTGGCTCAACTTCCTGTCCGCCATTTTGATTTTCTTTCAAAAACTTTTTTTAACTCCTCCTAGACCGTTGGTCTGATTTTCACCAAAATTGAATCGTATCATCTTCAGACCAAGCTGGCAAAACCTTATGGATTACGCGTCAATAGACCAAACGTTTTCGTATACCACATCAACAAATTTTATGGCATGATGCCAAAATGACTCTGAAGCTGTATGTCTGCAATGCTTTGACTTTTTAACCCCAAACTTTGCATGTGTAATTGTCACCTCACTCTGACCACACCATAATCAATTTGGTCACAGCTCCACCAGTTGGTCGAAAGTGATAAACCATTAAATCATATTACTAGTGATTGTTTTTGTTGTTTTTTAGCCATTTTTCCTAAAATCATCTTTACATGTCTTTAAAGGCACACTTTGTAATTTTTCGCCACTAGAGGTCACTAGAGGTTCTTCCGGTCATGCATATGTGTGGCAAGGCAGCGCTGTTTTATCATATTAGATACATTTGAGTATGTTGAAAGTTGTTATAATGCTACTCTGTGCATTTGCTTGGCGGATACTACATGAGACACTTGTTGCACACTGCAGCTAGATCGATATTAGGCATGGTAAATATGGTACTCGCGGTAAATCAAGAAAACGAGATTTAAACAAAAAGACAAACTGTGTTGAGCTCTATAACAATGATTAGTTTTCTGTCGATGAATGCATCCAAACATTTGTTCACCTGTCTAATAAAACACAATGATATATTCATTGATAAGCGACGCATGGACACGGTCCGTGTCCTGGTTAAAACTGCTTATTTCTCTGGATTTAAAAATCCTTAGAAACATTTGGGATAATGTAAGTACACAAATCAACAAAATATATAACATTGTTCTAGTGGTTTTTGGATATTTTGATCCAAAAATCTTACATAGTGTGTCTTTAATTGCTCACCGTGCCTTTATGCTTGGGCCCTTTATCGTTGCATGCAGCTATATTTTTAAATTGTAATAACATTTAGCAATATTACCATTTTTATTTTAGTTTCTTTTGATCAAAGAAGTGCAGCCTTGGTGGGAATAAGAGACGGTGTTTAGTAGCCTATGCCTGTTCAGTTTCCCGACGGTGTTATGAGGTTGTACTCGGCCTGGAGCACGAGGAAGCTGTTTTGGCGTATTTTGCGACCTGCACTAGGTCTCCACACTCCTGAACATGGATGATGCCTCGGTCTTCATGGTTATAGTCGTTGAGTGACACAGCGGTTCGCTTGCGGCAGTGTTTTCTCTGAAGGTACCGGAGACCCACGGCCACGGCCATTCCCAGCGCGCCCGACAGGCCCAGTAACAGGCCCAGTTCGGATGTGCTCTTCCCGGGAACATGCTCTGGTGTCTCGTTCCCTCTCCCGGGACTCCAGACGGGACTTCAACGTGTTTGGGGGGTTTGAGAACATCTCTAAACAGATTTGAAGTGTGTTTCTTGCGAGGGGTCAGAGAAACGGCGCCCTCTGTTGGCTCCCGGGATGGGAAAAAATCGGAGAGGGATCGACGGAGAGCTTCGGGATGGAGGGATGCTGTGAAGATCTGTGTGTTGTGAGTGTGTACTGAAGGCATATATGTGCGTGTTTGTTGCGTGGATGCATGTTTATCTGCGCTGTGGGTCTGTGATAGTAGATTCGGGAGAGTGTGTGTTTGTTGCATGGATGCATGTGTATTGGCGCTGTGGGTCTGTGATAGTAGATTCGGGACAGTGTGTGTTTGTTGCATGGATGCATGTGTATCTGCGCTGTGGGTCTGTGAATGTAGATTCGGGAGAGTGTGTGTTTGTTGTATGGATGCATGTTGTCCATTTGTGTCTATTGTAGCATTTGTGGAGCTGTGAGATGAAGACGTCTTGGGAAAGTTTGTGTAGATGTGTGTTTATATGAGGACAGAGATGTTTGAGTGACGTTTAGTGATTGTGTGTTTGTGTGTGTATTAACAGAAGGGGTTGTGTGTGTGCTATATGTTGAGAGCGTGTTGGTGTTTGTGTTATATGGTGCATATGTGTTGTGTGTAGATGTGTGTTTATACGAGGACAGAGATGTTTGAGTGTCGTTTAGCGATTGTGTGTTTGTGTGTGTATTAACAGAAGGGGTTGTGTGTGTGCTATATGTTGATAGCGTGTTGGTGTTGTATGGTGCATATGTGTTAGTGTGTGTAGATGTGTGTCTATACGAGGACAGAGATGTTTGAGTGACGTTTACTGATTGTGTGTTTGTGTGTGTATTAACAGAAGGGGTTGTGTGTGTGCTATATGTTGAGAGTGTGTTGGTAGATGTAGTTGTGGTTGTGGACAGGGATGCGTGTTTTCCTGTTTGTTCCAGTATTGAGGCTGCACAAAAAAATTAAACACATAATGCATGAAATATAAAGTGCATTTCATCATTAAGGTGTTCTGTGTGGTTGCAGCTTATTTCTTACTAGCCACCCTAGAGACCACTAATTATTCACAAAGATGTGTGTGCATATATTGTGTGTTGGTCATAATCACCTGTCGGTTGTCTTGTTACACTGTCAGTGATCTGCGAACTACGTGTCCCATCATGCACCACTGCTGATCTGATTCGCGACCAGGACACAAAATAGGACTGAACCAGCGTGATGCTACAGAGAGAGATTGAAAAGGGAATAAAATGCACATTTGTGTGTTGTCAGATGAAGACATGACGTGTGTTCCTTGTTTAGACATTTAAATGAATGCATTTGCATTTATGCATTTACATACACTTTTGTCCAGAGATACTGTATATACATGTCGTTCTGGTTATGCTAGTTAAACTACAGTCACAGAGGTGGACAGTAACACTGTACTGTAACACTGTTGAGTACTGTACTTAAGTACACTTTTTGAGTATCTGTACTTTACTTGAGCATATTTTTTCTGGAAACTTTTTACTTTAACTTCACTACATTTGAAAGACAAATTTTGTACGTTTTACTCCACTACATTTCTGTCAAGGTCCTGGAGTAGAAAGTAGTGTCAGTCAGGGGATGATTTTTTTTTTTTTCATCTCTAAAACGTGATTGGTGTTTTGCAGGTGACAGACAGCCTATCAGTGATCACTCTTGTAAGGTCACGTGTCGTGTAGTTCAGAGATTTCCCATCATTCTCTTTGAACACTAATCAACTGGTGGCAAAATGGACGAAGACAGATCCTCGGCACAGTGTGTGCATCCATGGCAGACAGCTCTTACTGTTCTGCTGTGTGTTAAAGCAGTGTATTGCTGTGTGTTAAAGCAGTGTATTGCTGTTGGGCAGTTGTACAGCTGTGGTTGTGTTGCTGGGGTTTAAAGCAGGTTGGGGTTTTACAGACCACTTGAGTCAAATGTGCATGAATGGATACACAGATGTGCACTTCTTTTGTTGGGATGGTGTGAGTGTTAAATAAATAAAAATGAAGATGATTATGGCTGTCTTTTTTTTTGTCAATTCAGTCATTTAATTTCTACAATTTCTGGTTGTATAACATTCTGAAAGCTTTTAACTCCACAGATACTACTAACTGGTAGGTTTATTCACTAGGTTGCTTCAGAGCCATACGATACTGTAAGTATTACATACAACAATGCAACAATAATAAAACAATGCTTTTACTTTTGATACTTAAGTACTCTTAAAAACGAGTCCTTCTGTACTTTTACTTAAGTATCGGTCTTATAAGTATTATAAATCGGTCTTTACAACTTTGACTTGTACTGGTGTAATACCTGACCAGTAGTATCTGTACTTCCACTGAAGTAAGGAAGTGTGTGTTCTGTCCACCTCTGAGTGTAACGCCATGCTGATGTTTTTCTTACTAAAAGCGCAGGTCTCCGCTGGGTTGTGTCGGGGCCCTCCAGCTGAAGGACAGGTTCCTCTTGAGCATTTTGTCCGGTGTGTGACGGTGTCGTCCGAGCCGAGGCAGGACAGTGTGTGTGTGTTGGGCGGGTGGAGTGTGAACTCGCCGACGACGACCCGGTCCTCCAGAACAGAGCGAGCCTGCAGCAGAAACCCCATAAACGCCCGCGAGCTCTGAACCGTGACTGACAGAACAACACACACACACACACACACACACACACACACACACACACACA
>FLSR01001176.1:1608-67705 GCA_900092035.1 Leuciscus waleckii
TGTGTGTGTGTGTGTGTGTGTGTGTGTGTGTGTGTGTGTGTGTCAGATCTGTCATGATGTCAGGGGCTCCAGCGGTGCGCGTGAGCATCGAGTCGTCCTGCGAGCGGCAGGTACAGGAGGTCTCTCTGGACGGTTTGGAGACCTACGCCCCCCCGCTCTCCATGTCCCAGAACCTGGCTAAGCTGGCGCAGCGGATCGACTTCGGCCAGAGCTCGGATGAGGACGAGGACGGGCTCGAGCGGGACAGCCGTGAGCAGTGGAGCAAACCAGAGGCCGAGGAGGACGAGGGTAAGTGTGTGTTGGGGTGGGGAGCGTTTGGTGCTCAACATTACATGCAGATCGCCACAGATTTTGATTGGGTGTGTGTGCATAGATTTGATTATACAGTAGTCAACATTTGAAGTGGATCAAAACCTTTCATCAAAGTTATACATGAATTTTGAACAATACCCGTTCTTGTCTTTGCACAACTCTGAGTCTTTAGTCAACCCAATATTATACACCAAATGCCCTTTAAGACTACAATCATTACACACAGTCTTCTGTAATAAAGCAAGGCAGAAAATAATTGATAAATTACAAACAATAGGACAAATACATTAGAAAAAATATTCAAATGAAATAAACTTTTACTGCGTTAGATTAAGCAGAGAAGAGTCACAGCACTTGCATGTTGTCGTCTGCGTTAGTTTCACTGCTTCTGTTCTCGTTTGTAAGTCGCTTTGGATAAAAGCGTCTGCTAAATGAATAAATGTAAATGTAAAGTGTTTCATGTACAGTAGCATAGGGTTATTTAACTGCCCTACTACCATAATTGAATTATCAAATGTAAAAATGAAACACTGTTTAGTCTTCACTATATGAATTAAATATAAATGTATTCATATTAAAGATTAAAAATTGATTGTCAAAAGCAGTAGTGAGTGTTTTTGCAGTAACATTAGTGAAAGGTATGGCAGCAGTTTGAGGCTGCTGTCCCTTTATGAACGAATGCACAGATATAGTTACACATCCGACTTTCTCACATTTGTTTTAGTTTGCGTCGGACATAACCGACTCTGTTCACATCGAACACTCCACAGTCACATGATGTGCTTTGTCGTAGTTGTGTGTGTGTAGCTGTGAGAGAACTGAATTGGAGATGGCATGTGTGTGCTCGTACTTCATGTGTGTGTCCGTCAGCGCGAGTCCTCGTTCGCTGCTCATTGTGATTAACGTCAGTAGCTTTAAGTAGTATTGCGGAGTTAAACAAGTGTAACAGTTTGTGAAATTTGTGAATCAATACAAATCAGTAGAAGATAGAGAAATTTGGATCTGTAAGATTTTTAATGTTTTTAAAAGAAGTCTCTTCTGCTCACCAAGGCTGCGTTTGTTTGATAAAACTAAACTAAACAAAAAAACAGTAATATTGTGAAATATTATTCTAATGTAAATCAGATGTTTTCTATGTGATTATACAGTAAAGTGTAGTTTATTCCTGTGATCAAAGCTGAATTTTCAGCATCATTACTCCAGTCTTCAGTGTCACATGATCCTTCAGGAATCACTCTAATATGATGATTTGATGCTCAATTATTGAAGAAACATTTCTCATTATTATCAATGTTGAAAACAGCTTTTTACATTTTTATTTCAAGATTCTTTCAGCATTTATCTGACATAGAAAGCTTTTGCAACATTAAACACTATCGTTCAAAAGTTTGGGGTCAGTAAGAATTTTATAGAATAAATCAATACTTTTATTCATCAAAGATGAAGTAAATTGATCAAAAGTGACAGTAAAGACATTTATAATGTTACAAAAGATTATATTTCAAATAAATGCTGTTCATTTGAACTTTCGAATCATTAAAGAAACCTGAAAAAAAAAATGTACACCATAATAATAATTATGAATGTTTTTTGAGCATCAAATCATCATATTAGAATGATTTGTGAAGGATCATGTGACACTGAAGACTGGAGTAATGATGCTGAAAATTCAGCTTTGATCACAGGAATAAATTACACTTTACTAGATATTCACATAGAAAACAGATGACTTTTGAACAGTAGTGTAGTTATTATTTGATTTATTATATTATAGATGTATTCCTATCAGAAAAGTCTTTTGCAATATATCTGATAAACAATGCAAAAAAAACAACAACAAAAAAAAAGTGTCAGGAAGTTTTGATTATCCAAAGCTTGAAAATTCCTATCAAATTAATTATATTAACCGTTAAACTCACACGATATCACTGACAGATACTAATTACATGGAAATATCATGATTACATGCTACATGCCACATCTGTGTAATGATAAATTAGGTAGAGTCCATACGACACATTTCAATTTCATAATTTCGCATCAACCTGAAAGAACCTGTCAAAAACATTGCCAGACAAAAATTTGATAATAAAGATTTTTTTTTCCCTTTTCCTTACAATGTTTCAATATTCCACTGACTTCAAAAACATTGACATAAAATATATTCATTCACTCTTCTAGATTTTATTTGCTCGGGATGCCTTCACTGTTTAGTCTCTCAACCGCCTACTGTGTTTACTGTTCAAGTTTAGAACAACATGAGGGTGAACTATTTTTGGGTGAACTATTACTTGAGGTTTGTATAAAACATATGTACATGATAAACAAATGCAGGGTTGTCATGCCCATCTAACACTCGCTTTTTGGAAATTTAAGCTAAATTCAGCTCTCCCAACGAACACCATTAGTTGGTAGAACTTGGAACACAATCAGAGCTAATCAAAAAATACAATCCACTTCACGTCAGGGGACACGGTAAAACGAGGTAAAGAAGACTTATAAAGTGATTTTATAAAATATTTCCAACAAATAAGCAACCAATAACCAACCCAGGGTTCATCTATGGCCAGTTGGTTCATGTTTATGCTGGTCAAAGGAACTGCAGTAATCATAAAAAGTAATTTGAACGTTCCAGTGGTTCGCTATGGTTCTGATCCAGCTCCCACAGCTGGCTGAATCTGAAAGCGAGAGGTTTGTTTTGGGGGATTAGTTTTGAGGTTTGTGTTTGAATCAAGTGCAGACCCATCTGTCTGGGCCTGTGAGAGGCCAGATAAAACAGGCAGGAGTGTTAAATCATGATTGGATAAGAATGGGACAGCACAAACAACAACAAACAAGAAAACTGGGCCAAAAAAAAGGCAGTGTGTTGTGTGCTTTAGAAGTATCATTGCAAATAAATATTGCAAATATGGATTTTTAAGTTACATTCTGCAGTTTTTAATAATGCATTTACAGTTTAAAATGTTAGGAATGGCCTGACAATCTGTCATATTTATCTTCAACATGCATGGCACCATTATGCAGCTATTTCTACACTCATAAACAACCCATGCTTGTGGCATCAACGTTTACCCATAATGTGCAGTTAACTTTCAGTTTGACAGGAAATCTCACAGCCAATTTCACATTCTCTAAGTGCACTGAGTCTCAGAAAGACTAGCTCTTGAAGATACACAGAGTAGTTTATATATTCAAAAGACACCAACATGGCTGTTTGTTTCTTCTTCTACTGGACAGCTAGTGAGCACAATTATTAAAGGGACAGTTCACCCAAAAATGAAAACACTGTCATCATCTACTCACTTTTTATGTGGTTAAAAACCTCTATGACCTTTTCATTTGTGGAACAGTTAGTACTCGCTCACTACAGAATACAACACATTTTTATATTTACTAGCCTACTAATAATAGCCGGATAATAAAGAAAAGTCAACATATTAGTCTATGACAATCTTTATAAAATGACTGATTTATTTATTTATAAATTTTTTTGGGAAATAAATAAATACTTTTATTGAGCAAGGACGTCTTGAAATGATAAAAACTTACCGTAAAGACAATTGCAGTGTTACAAAATATATATTTATATATTTTTAAAATGCTGTTGTTTTGAACTTTCTGTTCATCAAAAAATCCTGCACAAAATGAATCCCGTTTTCTACAAAAATAGTAAGCATAACAACTGTTTTCAACATTGATTATAATAGGTGTGTTCGACTTGAAGAGCCGCTTCAAGTCCAACACACCTAAACATTTTCTGCAAAGTTATGACGCTCAAAGTTCAAAGCAAAGGCAGATATTTTATTTTACAGAAATCACTTTTTGAGGACTACAACAAACAGCTGGTAGGGACTACACGAGCTGGTAGGGACTACACGACTAACCCTAACCCTAACGAGTGACATCACAAACTGTAGAATTTACATAAACCCCTTCACATACACACTCTGGGGACATCAGATACTTAAGCTTTAAGCTTCACCCCCGGAAAAGATAGCAAGGCCAGCACTTGTGAGGGTAATGAGCTGCAACCTTGGTGCACATAAGACTTCTTTCAAAACCCCAAACATTTATTTGAACCCCAAACAGTATAGTGTTTCTCCTCAAACCACACAATTTGAGAAATGTAGGAATTTAGATTATAGGTAACAGTCACGTTAGGAGTTTTTATTTTATTCATATTTATTTTTAACCCCATAAAAGATGTATGAGCAACTGTTATAGTGATGCTTGCCTTAGATTGTGTTAATGAAATATATCTTTAGAGATATGTCATGATACAGGTAATACTGCCACACTGAAACTTCACACTCCAAAACTGGTGAGTGATGAAAGTATGTTTCCTGTCATTGCAGGTGCTTGAATGTGTCAAAAAATTTCACAATCTTTGGCAACAGCTGGGTGTTGTAAGAGTTATTAGCTTGATGAATAGTCCAATTTCACCTAATCTTTTCTGGAAGCATTTTGAATTAAGTCTTGATTGATGTAGTTAATGTGACAAACTGACTGGCTTGTCATTGGAAATATCAATAAAAAAATTTAAAATAAGAATTTTTGTTAAATGATTTAAATTGTAAAAAAAGAAGTACAAGCAAGAATTCGACATATTCTCAAGACAGTATGAAGCACGCTTACCCCTGCAAAACTCCCATGAATGATGCTGGATTGCTCTGGGACGTTGATATGTGGTTGCTAGGGTGCTTACTAGCCCAATCAAAAGATGCATGCAAGTGCCCCGTTTAAGTAAATCAAAGCCAGCACACCACTCCACAACAAACAGCATGGTTTGAGGCATCACTCAAGCCTGTAACCCAACAGTAAAAATTAAGCATCAAAGATGAATACCTCGAGTTCGGTTGTTTCAAAGCACTCCAAGCGCCATTTATTTCCCCACAAGGTGACTCAGGCTAACAAAAAAGGAGCGGCACCTTAGGACAATGGAAAGCCTCAAAGTTAGATGGTCATCGTGACCTCTGCTAGGGTTGATGCATCAATACTTTCCCCTTCCCTTCTGTTCGGTGGTCTTAGGACCATTATGACACTTTGTTTCTTCAAAGGCATCAATCAAAGCCATCTGGCTGGGCATTGATTGGCCGGCTCATTAAGTCCTATCCAAAGCCCCTTTGGTCGGTGAGCACAGAGGGGCTGTAGACCGGAGTCTTATCAGTCTCAGCACAAAGCTTCTTCCACCTTGTCATAAAATCTGCGGTGAAAAAGCACAGCTGCCGTGCTACATGATAGAGGTCAGCATCTCTATAGCTCACTGCAGACTTGTTAGATATGATGCAGTCATCAGAGCTTACCCTTCAGCTAGTCATTTTGCTGTTCCTTTTTTCTTTAACAGAAACTCAGGGGACAAATCTCCATCTGTTATCTATTTTATGGGATCATATAGCAGGAATGATATTGCCACAAACGGCAATACAAGCCATGATGATCAGAGCCTTATTTTTCTGGGCCAAACCACGAACACTCAGTGTCTTTCAGAGCTAGAGTTTACATTTGTTTAAGTTTTTTTTCCTGAGTAACTGATCCATAACTTAGTGCTTTGCCAGGATACTTTGTAATTAGTTCTGGCTTATAATCGTTACAGCTAAATGAGTTGACGCCACCTAAAAAATGCTATCTGATAACTTGCCGAGCAGAATGTTCATGTTTGGTTTAAGAGTTCAAGCCTTATTTGCATACCTTTCCTGAAGATGTTGCTTGGATGTGATCGCGGGGCACCTCGCTAATTAAAAACGCTTTAATGGCCAGCTCATTATCCTCACGAGTGCTGGCCTTGCCTTCTTTGCCAGGGGTGAAGCCGCAAAATGTGTTGATGTGTGCAGTTGATGTGTGCATTCCAAAATAACAACTGTCCCCAAACAAAATCTCAAGAAGACAGATATAGGACACAGAGGTGACTGAGTCAATCAGACATGCATTAGATACGCATTTCCTGAAGGAAATGCCAGTGACTTGGAAGGCAGATAAAGAACGCTGTTAATATTTTAGAAAAACATGGCAAATGCAAAGCAACAGATTTAGTGTTTGACCCCCTAGTTATATACACACCTTTTCCGCCAGCACTTAATTACTTCACAACCCTAGACCAATGAAAAATATATATAATCTCTGCAATAGCTTGTTTTTTAATCTAGCTTTTTAATAAACATACTGGGAATCATTTCTTCACTCATGCAGTTGGCTCTGTGATGAATTCCTTATTCTATTGTAAGTCAATTTGGATAAAAGCGTCTGCAAAATGCATAAATGTAAATGCAAATAGATGCAAGAAAGAAAATACCATCAATTAATTATTCAAACAGATGTACGACAGAAGGCCAATCAGAATAAAGGATGCAAACACGTCAATGATGACAATATGACAATCAGACTATCAGTATTCCATATCCATATGACTTTTTCAAACTTTGGTCACATTTGCCTTTCCAATCTTCAAGGGCGGAAGGTTTGCAATAGGTTGAAAATGTTTCCCATGCAGATTTTGTTTAAAGCACACTCAGTACAGCTGTTCAATTAAGGTAAAAAAAGTTACTTAGTTCACCTTTAAATTTAAGCTGTGTTGACCAACATAAAGCTGCTTGATTTTACAGTGAGTTCTGTGTGAGCTGTGCCTCATGAACTGCTACAGTATTGACAATTGACCTTTCTTTTTTTTCTAAAACTTTTGTCAAAAATTCTCAAATGTGACCATACCTTTACTGTTACATTTCATAAAGAATAAAGATGAAGCTTACAAAATAGAACATCTAGACATGAATTATATATACCACACAATTAAAGTTTGAATGTTTTATTATGACTAAACTATGAGAGGATTTAGAGCAGATATTAGTGAAGAGTCAGTGGACACCAGGAAATGTTTGGTGACCAACATTTAAATCTTCTTTAAATGTATTTTGGAAGAAAGAATGTCATGCAGATTTGGAACGAAAGGAAGATGAGTATTTTTTTTCTTTCTACATTTTTGTGTAACTTTCCAGTTAATTGTTCCTGCTGATGAAAGTGTGAGCAAATGAGGTTTCAGCTTAAGTCTGAAAAGTAATCTCAAAATAACTCTAATTAATGATCTCAACAATGTCTCAAACTGGGCTCATAATTGCCAGTCTGCAATTATTAGCATAAGATTTCAATAAAAACTCCAACAATTATCATGAAATTCCTCCAAGAACAAAATATCCGAGGCTGAGGCTGCTGTCCAAATTCATTTCACAGCTTTACACTCAAATGTGTGCCTATTTACATTGCTCAAAAATCATTTTAGCTTAAACAAGGCTGATAGTTGGGCTTTAACAGAACGACCATTGAGCAATATAACCTTCCTCTGGGACAACACTTCCCAGAGAATGAGGAAAAATAAGGTCACTTTCAGGGAAGAAAATGATGATCATTCCCTAACTGTCCTGCTTAATGTACACCATGCCAGCGGGGCTGAAGTGTGATGACACGCCGTACATCCGCCTTGGCCGTACAGCAGACTTCCTGATGCGGCGGCTGGCGGCCCGCCGGCTCAAAGTTGCAAATGCGTATTTTCCGCTCACGGGCACCAGGGGGGTGCGAAACGACCACCATTCAACCCGAAATAAGTAATATAACCATTCCAATGACTCCGCATCTGTTCAATTAAGGTAAAAAAAGTTACTTAGTTCACCTTTAAATTTAAGCTGTGTTGACCAACATAAAGCTGCTTGATTTTACAGGAGTTCTGAGTGAGCTGTGCCTCATGAACTGCTACAGTATTGACAATTGACCTTTCTTTTTTTTCTAAAACTTTTGTCAAAAATTCTCAAATGTGACCATACCTTTACTGTTACATTTCATAAAGAATAAAGATGAAGCTTACAAAATAGAACATCTAGACATGAATTATATATACCACACAATTAAAGTTTGAATGTTTTATTATGACTAAACTATGAGAGGATTTAGAGCAGATATTAGTGAAGAGTCAGTGGACACCAGGAAATGTTTGGTGACCAACATTTAAATCTTCTTTAAATGTATTTTGGAAGAAAGAATGTCATGCAGATTTGGAACGAAAGGAAGATGAGTATTTTTTTTCTTTCTACATTTTTGTGTAACTTCCAGTTAATTGTTCCTGCTGATGAAAGTGTGAGCAAATGAGGTTTCAGCTTAAGTCTGAAAAGTAATCTCAAAATAACTCTAATCTAATGATCTCAACAATGTCTCAAACTGGGCTCATAATTGCCAGTCTGCAATTATTAGCATAAGATTTCAATAAAAACTCCAACAATTATCATGAAATTCCTCCAAGAACAAAATATCCGAGGCTGAGGCTGCTGTCCAAATTCATTTCACAGCTTTACACTCAAATGTGTGCCTATTTACATTGCTCAAAAATCATTTTAGCTTAAACAAGGCTGATAGTTGGGCTTTAACAGAACGACCATTGAGCAATATAACCTTCCTCTGGGACAACACTTCCCAGAGAATGAGGAAAAATAAGGTCACTTTCAGGGAAGAAAATGATGATCATTCCCTAACTGTCCTGCTTAATGTACACCATGCCAGCGGGGCTGAAGTGTGATGACACGCTAAACATCTCTGTAATCCCGTTCCTGACGCCAAGTCAAATGAAATAATGGCTGACTGAGTCCCCGGAGGAAGGGTGAGTACGCACGCAGCCGGCGCTCGCCGGGATCTTAACGAGTCTCCGCTCTCTCAACTGTTCTCCTCGCCGCAGATCAGCCATATTGTCACTCCGGATTTACGTCAGTGAGACTGTGCGCCTGGGGAGTGTTTTCCGTTTCTGATTGGGTGATTAGTTAATAGGAGATAATGTGTGCCATCAGGCCCTGGGCTGCAGTAGAGGAAGATGAGAAGACAAGGACAGTGTCTTATCCTTTACTAATCTGAGAGAGACAGCCAGAGACTGTGGCGGCTCTGGACCGGACTGCGCTTGGGGAAGTTTGGCAAGGACAGAAGCCGGTGTCAAGAATGTTTCCTGCTCTCACAGAGCAGTGCTAATGGGGAAGGCTGAGGGTCATCTGTGCCCAATTTTAATCCCTGATGGATGATCCCTTTAGTTGCTTTAAGATTATAAAAAAGCAAACACTTGAGGTGAATTAGGACAGAATACAGTTCATTAAGGACAGACATTTGTCCTGCTGCCAGCTGTAATAAATCTTCCTGAAGTCCTTGTTTGTATCTAACAAAAGATGCAGGGGCCATCTGATGAGGGAGTGTAAATATTCATTCTGAACAGACCGGTGTCTTTGTATTTCGGAGAAGAGGAAAAACAATGGCCCGGTACACAGGGGGTGCCCACAACACAGACAGCGAAAGAAAAAAAGACTGCATAATACGATTAGTGATGGGACAACAGCCGGACCAGCGGGACACAAGGAGAAATGACATGTAATCCAGGATACAGCGACTGGGTCGGAGGGAAAACAACACATCCCAGGCACCCGACCGCACACGGCACAACAGAGCTGTGACCTTGGATGGAAGAACGCTTGCACATTCGTCGTTTTAAAGCAAACAGGCTATCGATTGTCATGAGTTTTATTTGGAAAGATAAAGATATAAATAAAGAGGTATAACATGCAAATGGCATCCTTTAAGAAAAATAAATAAATAAATACAGTACATAGATTGACAGAGATATAATATAGAAGATATGCATCACTGCTCCGTAACAAACAGAAAGAGGGTTACATTAAGAAGTAATTGCACCTGATAGCATTTTTTATTTGCATTTGGCGCCCGATTCATTTAACCCTTGTGTGTCAATTAAAAAAAGGGACTCTGAGATTGGACTGTGTCAAAAAAAACTTTCATAAAAATGTGAAGCTTGAGAGCATAGACTTTAGTTTAGTCTCATTTTAAAGAAGACCCTTGGCAGATTATTGTTGAAGTGAAACAAAAATGTTATAGAGGTTTATGAAAATTATTTATGAACATTGTTTTATATAAAATATTATTTTTGGCAACATGCTGAACTCTAAAACTGCTAGAAAATGCTAAATAATATAAATGTAATAGTTGTAATGTTCCAAATTTGAGGTTGATATCTCAGAAAATTTGTTTTCAGTGAGATTTTGTTTGGGCCCAGTACAACATTTTCCCCATTAGCAAAGCTCCACTGGTGCACACAGTGGTTGGATTTAAGATTTGTAGGACCGTAGAGTTTTTCTCTCTCAAATATTACACACACAAATTTTTAATTTTTTTTATTACACACATACAAAACACACTCTGACATCCATACCAACACACCCACACAATTATAACTGCATCATTTATCAAATTGGCTCTATAATCAAAAGACAGGAGTAAAGCAAGCATTTGCTTTATAGTCCAACCTGAGGAAAATGGCACCATCTAGTAAAAAATAGTAAAAATGTACATTTTGAAGCCTTGCTAAAAGTATGAAAGCCTATTAACAAAGACGACATTATTTTATAGTTAAATGGCCCTGGGGTTGCAGTTTTAATGGGTTTCAATTGGGACATTTTTGTGTACCTAGTGTTAAATAGATTTATTAAATGAAATGGCATTTATTAAATGAAATGGAAATAATGAAGTTGGCATTAACACAGGCAAAATGGTAAAAAACAAAACAAAACGGAAAAAAACCTGGAAAAGGCAAAAATGTCCACTAGGACGCACAAGGGTTAAGCAATCATGCACATCCAGTAATGGTGCAAACACAGTGATATTTGTGTGGAAATTGTACAGATGAGCCCATAGACACATACACTGACATTCCAGTTTATGTACACTAAAGTCCAATTATTATTATATATATTTTTTTTTTAAATGTTTTTGAAAGTATCTTATGCTCACCAAGACTGGATTTACTGATCAAAAATACATTAAATATAGTAGAAAATATAACAATCTCAAATAACAGTTTTCTATTTTAATATATTTTAAAATCTAATTTATTCATGTGATGGCAAAGCTGAATTTGGTGATCAAGAAAGATTTCTTATAATTATCACTGTTGTCTAAAGTCAGTTTTGCTAATTAGTATGGTTGAATTGAATCATTGAAGGTCAGCAGCAAAGACACGGGTTAATAAAGTGAGGTTAAATACATAATGTATACTTGTTTTATTTAGCATTTAATTATTGCAGGTTTGCATAATATTCAGAGTTTGCATTTCAGTGTTTTTATTCATTCTGTGGAATACTGAATCTGTTTTTGTGCCAGTGAGACGAGTAAATGCCTGTCCACGTTTAGTCTAGAACTACAATAAGCATCATGTTCACACACAACGCCTCTGCACTTACTCACGATTTCTCTCAACATAGGGTTTTTCTTCAAAGCGTGAGTGAGATACTGTATCTCACGGTGCAACTATGCTGTGACCTGAAACGGACGTGTTATTGATGCATGTCACTTTGAGATAGCTCGTCCAGCCAATTATAATGTGCTCTCTGTGCATGACACATCCTCCAGATAGGAAATATCGAATTGAGTGCCCAGTATGTATAAATCTGAGTGTCACTATCCACAGTAGACAGAAGTGTATCATGAGTGTCCTGCGGGTAAATACTGTTCAAGGAATGTGAAAAGTGACATCTCATGATTATTTAGTTGTTGTATCATGTAATGTCCAGGCATCTTTTTGCTGACTTGATTGAATTGTTTAACCTGTACTGTAGATTGCAGCAGAATGAATTTAAGCATTGTAAAATGTGTCAACCAGTTCTGAGAGGCTCACTGCTAGCCGAGAGCCTGATCAAATTAGGCAAAATATGTAATAAATGAGCACTCAAGGGACAAGGGATGTTCAGGACTTTGTGAATGATGGATCTTCTGAGGAAATCTACCAGGGTTTCTGTGCCTTTCTGCAAATGCAAATCCGGCTTGATCCATCGCCAGCCTCAAACCCTCTCTAGCATCTTTGCAAAATAGTAACTAATGTGCCCAACTAATAACTGTCCTTATTTGTGCATAAATGTCCACTCTTGAATTGTTGCATCTGGTCGGTCATTTGTTGCATAGCAACAGCTGAGGTCTTTGAATAACAAGCACATTATATCTTACTGCCGAACAAAACTGAAAAACACCAAAACAAGTATAAAACTAATCATGTGATATCACAGATAGGCATTGTATTGTGCTTTCAAACTGTGCTTTCATCTTGTATTGCCTATATTTGTTCCACCTTTACTATAGCTATTAGTTGCCCTTGATTGTCAGTTGCTTGTATCATGTACTGTACAGTACAGTCATGAATCACGTGAGTCTGTTTTTCTTTATATAGTCTATAGCCCTAAAAAGACAAAACACAGTAACTGTCACAATCTTTACTCTGGATCTGAGCATAGTTGAGCTCAAACCCTCTGTCATGAAATATATTAAATTATCTAAGATAGCTGATTTCTCAACTAGATTTTGGAGAGAAAAAGGGGTAATTATTGTGCTATACCTTTAGAATGAGGTATATTACCCTAGTCAGTGTTATTGTTTATATATTATGGCAATGTCCACTATGAATTGCATTATTTGCCAAGTAACAAAATGAAAGCATTTAAACTGAGACAGGACAGGTTGCAACGATAGTGTAAATGCACAGTCTCATGTTTCTTTCACTTCAAATGTAGTTATGTTATTCATAGTCACCTTATTTCTTCTAACACAGTCTTTTTCCACTTGTAAATGCATGGTATTGTCATCATAACTGCAGTTGGCTTGTCTGTTTCCATAAAACAACAAAAAACAAAAACTCCAACCTAATTTGACATGCAGAGCACTGGCAGCTGATTGGTCAGAAAATCCCACTTTTAGATTTAGTGTGTGCAATATGTCAAACCTCACATTACGGATGGGTGGATGGACGGATGGACTGATACATTCTTAAACATCTTAAAATCTTAAACATACTAAAAGCATGGTTTTGCATTATTTAAAGAATAAAAAAAATGCATTTTTTTGAAATATGTCACAAACACACTTTCCAAGCCAAATATTTCACAAAATGATGTTTGTTGTGATAAAAAAGACAGCGAAATACATCTTTATTTATTTATTTATTTTCTTTTGAAAAAAAAATATATATATGCTATATAGTTATTCTGAGAAAAGCTTTATTTATTTATTTATTTACATTTTTTTGCAGATGCAACTTGGTTTGATATTTTGTTATCTAAATGCAATGACATTTTAAAGTGTGCAAAACATTTTTGGGTCACTGTGTTTAAATGAACCAATCTGTGGCTTGTTCTTTATCACAAAACAGCCTCCAAAACATGTGGAGCCAGAATGGTGTTCATCGGCTCGCCTGTGTCTACGTGTGTATTGATTCAGGGCCACAAGGGGATTCTGAGTACACTACTGCAGCATGCTAGGCGGTTTGTAAAACTCAGAGATCACATAAGTTATGAGAGGCTGGAGATGTTTACGGCGAGCCGTGATATATGTACATCTGAAGGTGTTTATTTAGTGCTCAATATTAAATGCACGAGGATACCCAGGTGACAGTGACCTCAGAATTGCTGTTTATATGTCGGCAGATATTTTCGCTGGAACGGACTCAGGTCGGAGTTCAAACTATTACAAAATGGTGCTTAATTTATTCCTCGAATGTCACCTTGACTGTATGCAAGGAGAATATCAATAGAATGTGTTCTCATGTGCGATATGGGCTTTCAGAAACTGCTAGCACAGACTTTGTGGTTGATGTTCTGGGTTGCAAAGATTGCAGATTTGGTTTCAGATGCACATGTAGAAAATCCAACACATAATTATGGCTCATAAGCATTTTGGAGTTCTGTGCAATAACATGCAATACTTTGCAAGGTACAGTACACTTTCTAGTTCTGCCAGGAAATGTAATCTGCATACTAACACATGGTATAGCAACAATATTTCCAGAAATGTTGCTCCCACCAGCCCACAGAATATATATAAAAAAAATAAAAAAAATAAAAAAGTTTTTGTGAGGCGGAGACAATTTTGATGATAGATTATTACAAATATTTTTCTTTAGATTACCTTGCACTGATTAATTGTGCATATACAAGTATTCATGATTGAACGTGTACCATAAAGTAAATCTGATACATTTTTGTGTTGTGTTGCATTTCAGACTACATATCATTGGCACTATTATTTGCTTTCTTCTGCTCCCTAGTCAACTTTGTCATATTCCCTAAACGGTGTGCTTTACATTCAGACAGAATGAGTAATTCCCAAGAAGCGATGAAATGAAAAGCTACAGATTAGGTCATTGCATAATGTAATTTCACCAAAGAGAAGCTCCTCGTCTCATTCATTTTGTGCCTTTGTTGTGGCCGCACCGTCATTAATATTTCCCAATAAATAGCATTTAGGGAAGCTTCTATATTTATTTATTTGTTTTATGATTTGAGACCTTTTGATGATTAATCTGTATTATGGAGCCTAAGACATATTACCTGCTTAATTAATTCAATATATGACACATTAATCTTTTTCCAGCACCTAGGCCCAGACCCTTCCACAATGTGTGGGTGGTTTTGTTGGTGAGTCTCTTTTTCCATGCAAAATTTTCTGCAACTCTATTGTTGGGCAGAACATAGTCCGAGCCAGACTTCTGACAACCGCCACAAAGTCTCGTTCACTTGCAGTTTATACAAGACAAGAACTGCCACTTATACGGGAAAGATATTTCAGCTCGATATGACAAGCAACCAGTCACAGTTGGTTTTATTCACATGTGCCATTTAAGTGCGGGTTTCTCCAAACGAGTTTATCATATAAAATAATTCACAATAATAGACTAACATGGGAAAAAAGAGATTGCATGACAGTCCCATTCAACAAATGAGTGAATGGAAAACATAGAAATTAGTGTATTCACAGTCATAACTCATTACGTGATATACAGTTATGTTCATGGATACCAAGTTAAGATACAGTTACTAACTAGAAAGATACATTTAAAAGTAATGTGTTACAATTTTGCGTTACTCTATTACATGAGTGAACAAGTCTAAGTTACTATTTTATGGAGAAGAGATAACCTTTTAATTCAATAGTGGAAAAAAAGATGTTAAGAAAATTAAGTGAACTGAAAAGAAACGTGCATTGCATTGAAGGAGTGTTAAGTTTTATTCGAAATTGGCACATGGAACATAAAAATGCCTGTAGTTGAAAAAAAGTGCCATGCATTTAATTTTATAGCTGTTATAAGACAGCAACAATCAAACTATATCATTTCTAGAATGGGCTCTGCAGACTATAAGCATGACCCCATTTAATAAAACAACATTTATGTTTTGCTCTGATTACTTGGCTTGCGACAAAAGGCTCATATAGGCACATTTGCTCAGCCATTATTATAGTGTTGTTATACTTTGTCACCATGCTAATGTGAGCTGTATCATATCCGTACAACACACAAACAGCCATCAGATATCCATGATGGCAGAAGTGTCTTTTCATGTCATTGAATCAATGGTACAGTAGAATGTGCAGACATGTAGGAAGAGATAGTGGTACAAACACCAGGCAATGAGTGAATTAGGCATTATGATAATGCAATTGATTTTCTAATGTAAGATCCAGTGATTATGTGGATTGGGGTGTTCGATAACAAAGCATTTGGTGAACAATTACTGATCAGAGACTGTCTGTCACCTCGATCGGACCATAACAGTGACAGCAACAATGGCATTGCCATCCCTTTCTTTCTTTGTATCTTCTGTTTATCACACATTTGTACAGTAACTCTCCATTTAATGCAGCTACATTCAAGTCAGCTACAATATGGCTATGTTCACAATGTCAGTTTTTGGGACTGACAACCGTTATATCTTACACGGAAGTGACTTAAACTGGAATTCATTGACTGGCCACTACAGATAGGCTCCAAAAGAGAGTCAATCCCATCCCGTTCACACAGCTTGGGTTTTCCGAGAATGCAGTTGTGAGTCCTGCAAATTTACTGGTGTGAGTTCGGTTATAGAATGCTGTTGTCACTCCCGTAAATTAACGTACTGCGTGTGAACGTAACCGTATTAAGGATTCAAATACAGGACTGACAACCGTATTCTGCTGCTCTGTGAACGTGGCCCATGATTGCAAACAAAAGGCATTTGGTTTAATTTTATTTTTTAAACTAGAACATTTAAAAGATGCACAATTTTTTTGAACACAGTAAAATTGCTAATTACAGCTGATCAGTTGTTCGTTTAGAAAAAGTATTTGTCCACTATCCATTGCTAACTGAATACATAAAAACAATACTGAAATTTGATGTGATTTCTAGAAATACTGGAATATTTCACAGTCTCTTAACTTTAGTAGAGACACGTCCTTACCACCCATACTCAAATCTACGCCTATGTTGCAAACCCTCAGATGTAATATTTTATTTTCTAATCTATTCATGGACAAATTTTCTGGGCAGAACAAAACACAGAGACAGCTGGATCGCTCTCTCTGGCCAAGCCCAGATGTTCCTTCTCTGACGGAAATATCAGAGGATAATAATTATTGTGTGAGCCACATTCACATATGTGCACACATACTCGCACGCACAGGCTGTAAACATTTAAAACAACATCGCTCCCCTGATACCCCCTCATAAATCGAATTTGCATGACAGAAGCGACGTGATTGATGCCCGGCTTTCCCCAAAGTGTTTGATTAGGAGACAGAAGTAGAGAGCTGCCGAGAAAGAGATAAATGTTACAGCTGTGGATTAACATCCCAAGGTCACAGAGACTGGGCATTTCAATTAAGGACTTTTCAGAGGACGAAATTCCGGCCTACAGGAGCCAAATGACTGTTTAATGAGACTGTCATTCTTGACTGAGCTTTCGAAAAGAAGGACACTGGTAGTGAGAGAAGCGAAGGAGGGGGGGGGGGGGGGGGGGGGGGGGATAGAAGCCATCTTTAGAACATGATGGAAGAGGAGTTGTATTTACATATATATGCTCTGACCCCATTAACTAAACTGGGATTTTGGGGAATGTGGGAATATGTGAGAAAGGACGGAAGCGAGTGCTCTGTCGAAACATGGCCCTTTTCTCGCTCTTCTTTTCAGCTTCAATTTGTTCATGCTGATGAAGCAAAAATGCAATCTGTGAAAGAAAATGTTAAGATGAAGGATAGATAGGAAATGGAATTCAGCCCTTTTCAGACGTTCTCGGCTTCAACACGGCTTATTTTTTCACCTGCACACAGTCTGGGTGTCATGGCTTGGCATGTGTCAAACATACAGACTGACAGATTACACTGTGCTTAACTTAACCTGCTTATGGGAGAAACTCTTTCTCACACTCGCGCGCACACACACAGATGCCAAACTGCAGAAAGTATTGAAGGGTGGGAATTTAATGCAGACAGAATGCTATCTCCAGAGAACACTTGTTGATTTTAATCACAACAGTGGTCAGATTTGATTACTGTCTGGACTGCGTAAAGTTTTTGAGAATCTTGCGTCCTCGCAGTGCCCTTGCGCCATATGTTGATTGATTAAACCAATCTGTCAAGCTCTGTGCCAATGCCTGATGTGTAACAGTGCACACAGATATCTTTAAATAAGAGAAGAAAACAATTATTTATTCTCATTAAAAATAAAGTTGAAAGTAAGTCTTACAGGTGTAGTTCACCTAAATAAATAAATAAATAAATAAAATTGTGACAACTTTATGTCCCAATAGTAGGTGTTATTAACTTTTATACTGCTAAGGTGCTCTTGATTTTTTTCGGGGCATGGCTAGACAGTTTCCAGGGTGACATTTAAAGAGTACTTGCCAGTCTGAGTCAAAAGAGGCCATCCACTTGTCTCTATGATTTTCTGATTCACAGATATCCCTCTCATCTTTTTTCAATGGAAGTCTATGGGGTGGTTGCTAATGTGATGTAACTGGTTGAAAGTTGAAATGTCACTATTTATTGGGTGCTTGCTAGGCCAAGTGAAATGAGCCCATCCCTCTCTACGACATTTTGATGCGGAGATATGATGTCACAAAGTTCTGTCCAATGTTAAGTCTATGGGATTTTTCACCTGCTGTGCGAACATGGTACACCCGGTTACTTATAAAAGTAAGAGCAATGTTCTATTCAATAAGCCGCATGATTTGACACCTCATTCATGGGTCTACGACAAATGATGTGAGACGCCTAAGTATGGAATAATAATTAGAGTGAAGAAGAATTAGACTGTATTTACAGTGGCCTGTCTTGTGTGGTGTGCACCAGGGATCTGTTTTGGGACCTTTATTGTTTTCCCTTTATATGCTTCCCTTGGCCCTATTTTTTTCTCAGAAATACATTTCATATCACTGTTATGTGGATGATTCTCAGTTTTACCTGACATCAATGCTTGACACCACGGTTTCATTCAATGTGTTATTAAATGTGTAAATGATATTAAGAGGTGAATGGCAAGCTAAATGAGGATGAAACCGGTTTTAATTCTAGGTTGTCCTGCAAATTCCTCCCCTGCTGTGGAAGCCCAGTTAGGTCCTCTCTCAACCAAACGCAAACAAACTAAAAACTTTGGAGTGATCTTTGACTATTCAATATTTTTTGACAAACAAATTAGTTCTGATATTAGAGGAAGCTTTTTCCTTTGAGGTCAATCGCAAAGTTGAAGCATCTTCATTCACGTAAAGATTTAGAAGTTGTGATTCATGCACTTGTGACATCATGATTAGATTAGTGTCACTATTTATTCCGGTCTCCCTCAATCTTCATTATCAGGATTGAAAGTTGTTAAAAATCGGCCACAAGACTTTTGACTGAGTCTTAAATCTCCCCTATTTTAGCATCCCTTCACTGGGTTCCCGTTAAATCAAGGTTGATTTTAAAATCATTATGTGTTGTCCGGCCGTGCACTAAGGTATATTAACAATCTTCTTGTGCCATACTGTCCTGCTAGGGAACTTAGATCTTCTAATCTTGCTTTTAACTGTGAAACAGGGTTGCTACAATCAAAGGGTGACCTTTTCTGTGGCTGGACCCAAGCCTTGGAATGGTTTCCCCTATCATGTGAGGTCTGCTCCTTCATTGGACATTTTTAAATCTACTCTTAAATATATATATATTTTATTATATAGCTTTTGGAAACCTGTAATTGTTGTTTTTTATTGTGTAGACTTGCTTTGTACAATGTACGGCACTTTGGATCAATTCATATTGTGTTTAAATGTATTCAATAAATAGAAGAAGAAGAAGAAGAAGAAGAAGAAGAAGAAGAAGAAGAAGAAGAAGAAGAAGAAGAAGAAGAAGAAGAAGAAGAAGAAGAAGAAGAAGAAGAAGAAGAAGAAGAAGAAGAAGAAGAAGAAGAAGAAGAAGAAGAAGAAGAAGAAGAAGAAGAAGAAGAAGAAGAAGAAGAAGAAGAAGAAGAAGAAGAAGAAGAAGAAGAAGAAGAAGAAGAAGAAGAAGAAGAAGAAGAAGAAGAAGAAGAAGAAGAAGAAGAAGAAGACATGCCAGGTAATTTACTAACTGTCAACTGCATCTTAAACCGTTCAGCTTCAACTGAAAGATTAAACATTAAATATTCCTCGTTACTCTAGGGGTGTTAAAGCGAGCTCATGAAATTCAATCATGCATGTCAGGGACAAATGATGTCAAACCTACAGGATAAGTGCTGGGTTTCCTCAAGCTGTCCGCTTTAAGAAACAACACTTGTATGCATTTATGAATTATGTAAAAAATAAATCAATACTTTGTCATTTGCACAAACATGCTGACAGAGGGAATACATGGAGAAATATTATTTGAGGTAAAAAAATAATAAAAAATAAAAATAAAACAGTCTGGGGCAAATGTTAAGGCAATTATTGGGTTAAAACAGTTGTGAACCCTGCAGGATCTGTATTTCTGCATGGATGACTCAAATATGATCTTCATAATTAATAAAGAAAGTTTAACTTGAAAATAACATTTTAAGGTTGAAATCAGACAGATGTCTAGACATATTTTTCCTTGGTGGGGAAAAACAAAAAAACAAATCCCCAGTGGAGATCTCAAGGATTTTAGCAAACTTGACATGACCAGAGTTCCATGGCATGAGCTCAACTGTTTAGTGTTTTTTTTTCTTTTTTTTTTTTTTTTTTTTTGGGGGTTTGTTTGGGTGTTTTGAAGGGAACTGGGAGTTGATGTGGATGTTATGAAGTGCAAAAGAAGCCAGCAGATCTTCAGCTGTCATTGGAGGTAGGTCTGCTTGTTAGAGGATTCCACAGAGTCTTTGGGCTGCTTTAGCAGGATGCCCACTCGTAATAGCAGTAGTGCTGAATTTCTGACATCTGTAAAGTGTGGACAGATAGAAACCTGATTTTCATAAATCCTATTGTAACACTTTTCAGTCTTCAGAGCTTCAGAATCTCTTCCTCTGAGGTCCGTTGAAATCTCCTGGGATCAGGCTGTTATCAGTTAAAGTCTATGTGAACATGGGGATGCTGAAAGGAGCAGCATGTTCGGTGTGGGTATATATGAATAATATTTTAGAATGTATTTTCACTTGGGAAATAACAAACAATCATTCAGAACACCATAAAAACCACAAAACAATGCACTAAAAACCACTTAGACCACCTTAGCAATTATACAAAAAACCATCACAACAACCTAGCATCATTTTAATGCAAAACACCAATATTATTATTAACTCAAATTAAAACTATTTAAATAATTAATTTAAATTTAAATAAAATAAAATAGAAACTAAATGAAAATTAGAAATGTTGCCTTGGCAATAAACTAAGTTTAATTTGAAGCACTAAAATTATAAACTGGAAATGAACAAAAACTAAAACTAAAATAAAAATAAATTTAACCTAAATAGCAATATTTTGCAAAAAGCAAAACAAAATAATTAATAATAAGACTAAAAACATAACATAAAAGTTATTAATTTAAAAAAAAGAAGACACATCTAAAACAAAAACTATAATTATATAACATTGTATAAAAATGTGAAGCACTGTAAAAACAAAACAAAACAAAACATTTATGTTCAACACAAAATGAGCTCACAAAGCAACAAACATATTTGGATATTTTATTGTGTGCATTTTAGGGAGGTATACATTTGTGTGAGCATATGTGAGCTGAATATGTAATCTGATGAATGATTTTGTTGGAGCTTTTTATGCAGCGTTCATCATCTCCATACTGATGAGAGTTTTAATTATATCCAACTGTTCAACTATATCTTCATGCAAATCTTCTATTCACTGGGGTAAATATCCTCAGCAGTCCTACTTCCTACAGAGTTAACAAAAGGTAACCAAACTAATGTAAACTCCAGGCCAAACTCAGAAATTATATTACTCTTTAACAGAGGTAATTTCTTTAATTAAGTTCACACAATCAATCAATCAAGACTCTGCTCCTCTGTCATGGTCAAGTCAGGGAAGAAAGATGAGATGAGGTTAAACGGATCTAAATTCAAGACTTTTAGCTTAAACATATTTATAAAACATATTTATAAACATATTTATAAAACAAAACAAAGCCTACAACAAGGCGATAATCCCATGAAGGTAACACTAAGGCCTGGTTTCACAGACAGGGCTTAGATTAAGCCAGGATTAAGCCTTAGTTTAATTAGGGCATTTAAGTGGCTTTTAAAAAAGTTTCATATTAAAAAAAAAAAAAAAAAAAAAAAAAAAAACTTTTTGGGGGGCCTCTTTGAAAAGGAAATTGGTGTGCATCTTGAGAAAGGAAACAATAGCACTTACATTTTAAGATATGTTAGTGCAAGTTGATTTCAGTTAAAACAGCTCTAACATGCATTTTAGTCTGGGACGAGACTTAAGAACAGACACAAAGAACAGAACAAACTGAGGGTTATATATACAGAGCAGACAAATGATCAAAATAAGAAACAGGTGTGTGAAATCAATGAACCATAACCATGACAACCAATGAAAAAATACTTTGCAACAAAGACAACCAGGTAAAATCCAGGAATGAGATAATAAGAAACAAACTAAGAGGCCATTAACACACCCTTACCGGAAATTCTGAAGCGGAACTCCAATACACGTAATGACACACAATAGATGTTTTTTGTTTTTTTTAAAATAAAAGTCATTATTCAATTATATTTTAGCACAAACATACATCGCTATACAGTTAATTAACATAATCTAGCTAACATTTATAATACATTTACAGCTGAAATGTTGCAGGGATATTTCAAAATCAAAGTATTTATCAAAATATACTTTTAAATGACATAAATAAAAAATGTCAGGAAGATATGTGCTGCTGTTGTTCATAAACACCAAGTCATGTCGCCAGAAATAGAGCCATCAGTGTCCCAATGTACAGCGAGTCAGTACCCAAACAGATAAACTGATTCACCACCTAGAGATCTAGTTGATTGTGACGCTGCCTAAGGCCAAGAAAATATAACTGAATCGAATGTAACACTATTGTTCTAAAGGTCAAACCACATTAAGGAGTAATATATACAGAAATACAAATCATTCTCAAGGGTTACATGTTTTCCTCCTATTTGTAAATCTTCTTTTAATTGGGGAATGTGTACATCTTCCTTTGCATTTCTTACTCCCAATGAGGGAAAACATGCAATGTACGATGCAATATTAATGAAATGCCAGCTCAGCTACAGTTAACACACCCAATCCAAACCCTGATTGCATTCACACACACCAGCTACATGCACATTCAAATTAATTTTATTTGCTTTGTCTGATCGTATTTCCACATACGTCTCTGACACATAATTATGTTTTAATAATACTTGCAAACAAGACATTAAAAACCTTCTCACCAAATGTTTTATATTTCATAAGTAATTCACATCCGTGGCATTGGGCATGCTCTCTGGGCCTAATCATTTTCATAGATGCTTGTGCAAAAGAAATGAAAATGAAAGCTTGTTTCTTCAAAGCACTTGGGATGTCCTGCTGCTATGCATCTTTTATTATTTATTCCACAAAACTTTAAAAAAGTTTATCTAGTGTATCTCCTGCTTTGAAACTTGATCTTCATAGCTCATATCTGCTGTGTTTGGCAATGCATATGTTTTCTCCTCTTGCACCTCTCCAGCTAAAAGCATTCCATCTGTTTGAGGGCAAACTTCCACTTATGGAATAAAACTTGGGAACATTTTGCCAATTATGGCGCTTTTCCACTGCATGGTACGGTACGGCTCGGTTCAGTATGGCTCACTTATGACGCATTTCCACTGCATGGTACGGAACGGTACGGCTCGCTTCGGCTCGCTTTAAATGGTACCACCTCTGTTGAGGTTCCAAGCGTACCGTACCGATACTAAAATGTGACGTGAAAACACTGCAGATCACTGATTGGTCAGACAGAATCATCACTACCAGGGTCATTGTATTTACAACACGAGACACTAAACCGGCTAGATTTAAATAGCCAGTAGTAACAGCCAACACTGTAGCGCCTGTTTTAAAAGTATTTGCTTCAAAAAAAGAGTATAAACTTAAAAAAAAGAAATGGCTGAATCGTGGTCAGTGGACGAGGTGCAGACGTTCCTCTCGTTGGTTGCCGAGGAGCGGATGGGGAAACACGGAATGAAAAATTTGCATTTAATATGATGATGTCATGGCAGTAGAGACGGCAACTATAACGATCAGTCCCACCCACTTTGAAGCGGTACTAACTGCAGTGGAAAAGCAACCGAGCTAAAGCGAACCGAACCGTGCCGTACCGAGCCGAGTCGTACCACGCAGTGGAAAAGCGTAGCGAGCCGAACCGTTCCGCGCCGAGTCGAACCCTACCGAGCCGAACCGAGCCGTACCATGCAGTGGAAAAGCGCCATTAGGCTCTGATTAATTTTAGCACCTGTGTCAATATGTTGCATTTCCTGATTGCTATCTTTTTTTTTCTTCCTTCCTCATCAAGCTAGTCAAAGTCTTTCCAAAAATATTGGGCTGCATTATTATCCCTCTCCTCTAATATAAGGGTCCGCTTTCATGTGTAAAAATCTGTGGCGGAATGAGATTCTGACTAGTTAATGTATCCCATCGAAGTCTTTGATATCCCCAATTATGTAAACAAGCTTTAATAAGTAAACAACCGGGTGCTACAATATTGAATCTGATTAGGGCCCTGTGGTCAGAAATGTCAGCACTTTCTTTCAAAGCAAACTGGGATCAAAGGCTCTAGGGCTTCCCGACTGGATTTGGCATTAACTGCTTGTGCTCAGGGAAACATGACCCCGGCACTATCGATGACTGGTTTGTCCTAGATGATTAGCCTTATGTCAGCTGCAGAGAATCCAAAACAGATGATAACCAAAGCCTCCTCTTATGCTAATTTGGCAGATACTTTGAACGTGTTCCTTCCAAACTTTGTTAAAAAGACAGATAGAAAGACAGATACTTTTGGAAGGCCATTAATGGAGAAAGATGCCTTTTGGACATCTACCAGCAGGTTAGGCTTCTGCCGATGCTAACAAGTCAAACCTTGACCCCCTGGTGTAGTACAATTCAAAGCATGATTTGAGTTCCTGGGAATAAATGAATTCAACACACGCCACATGACTTTGCTCACAAACTTGTTTAGACTGAACTTTGACTGGCTGGGCTGCTCTCTTAAACAGCTCTCACTGTTAACCGCAGTGTGTTGACCTCTGGCCACCACTTCAGCAAAGTGAGAGGAAGTGCATTAAGGTTCAACAGCAACATAATATGAGAAACCCAACCAATGGAGACACCCATCAATCCAGCGAAATTCACTCTTTGAGCCAACTCCACTTACAAAGTCAATGCAAATTCAATACGTGTAGTATTGACCCAATGTCAGAGTCTCAAATCTAAGGCTCTGCAGTGTTGATAACTCCACTTTTTCTCACTTTTTCCTTGTTTACCATTATTTTATAAGCCTGGAATAATACATGGACCTTGTGTAAGTGGGAATCAGACAATGCAGCATGATACATTCTTGTATGGCATTACAAGGACACATAATACGTAATGTATTGCAATGATTCCCAGACTAATCAGACCTCTGCGTACACCACCAAGGAACACAGAATATTCATGTATTGTCATTACTCCCTGCAACTCTTAACTCAGAAATTATAAATGAGAGGCTTTTGATTTATTGATGAAACCAGCGTAGTGAAGTGCTTTTTGCCGCGGGCACGACTCAAGGCTAAACCAGTTATAACAAAGATAAAAGCAAAAAATGATTTTGAATTTCAAGCTATCCATAACAAATGAGATCTCCTCTTTTGATATTCTGCCTCTGAAAATGTACAATAATTGACTTTACGGAATTGAGATTCCTTTTCAAGTGCAGGTAAAATGCACAAATAAATCTTCTTCCCTTCAAGGGTGAAGATGGCCCGAGAGTGAAGGGCTACAGGCGTGCTGAATTCATACCTCCAGTGATTATGCAAGCGCTCATTGGGCTGATTACATTCCGATTAAGTGTTTCCACTGACTAAACATGTAAGGTCGTTAGCAGAAACCTTGTGGTGTGTTTATTATTAATGAAATGATCGTGTTGCATTCAGGGGCCATTGTAAGATTATTATGCAAACTGGATTTCCGTATAACATCTATGCAAGAGGCAAAGGGACATTATTAAGAGATGATACTGATGTCAGACATGCTAATTCTATGAAGTCTTACAAGAGTAATGTATTGCCTGCTGAAAATAACTTAAGCCAGGCTACTTAAGTTTTGCTCACCTTGTTTTTGGCTATACTTGTAGCTTAACAGCAATGGCATGGGTTTTGTTTTGCATGATTTTTATATATATATATAACACAGGAATAATGGTAACACTTTAGAATTGGGTGCATTAGTTAACTACCTTAGTTAACATGAATTAAGGAACAATGCTTCTACAGCATTTATTAATCTTAGTTATTAATTTCAACATTTACTAACACATTATTAAAATCAAAGGTTGTATTTGTTAACATTAGTTAATGTACTGTTAACTAACATGAACAAACAATGAACAGCTGTATTTTTATGAACTAACATTAACATTAACTAGTAACAAATGTATTGTAGATTGTAGTTCATGTTAGTTAATACATTAACTATTTTTAACTAATGAACCATATTGTAAAGTGTTACTGGAACAATATACATTGTAAATTATGTTAAAAAGAAAAGAAAACAGTTCACATTGTAATACTATTACTTAAGAATCTTACCGACCACAAACTTTTATAAATGTGTAAATATGCATTTAGCTGCTTGGAAACGGTCTTGTTGGCTACCTAAGACCATCAAACCAGGGTTAAGATGCATTTCTTTTAGCAGGTTTAGCTTTAGCAAGAAATCTTCAAGAAAACTAAAATACTTTGAGGGACGGGAAAGATCCACAGAGCAGGCATGCAATTCATATTGAAAAAAAAGTAATACTATTAAATCTGCTCATTTACGTTCAAACTGCCCACTAAGCTAGGTTATTCATTTCCACCTGGCCGTCCTTGCTGGTTGGGAAAGGCTAATGCTGCGGAGTCTTTTCCATCCTTCCCGCACACCCCTCCCTCACTCTTCTTGTGTCCTCCTCTTCAATTCCGGAGACACCGTCTGGAGGCTGACACCAGCAGCTCTGGCACGTAGGGTCATTACCAGAGCTGTCATTAAGAAATGAAATCAATCCCCAAAATGCAGCAAGCTCAGGGGAGAGGTTGCACGATAGCGATTGGGAACGCGTGCGTGTGCACGCTGATGGTGTCTAGGGAGGAATGGAGGGGGCTATCGCTTCATAAGCCCGTAGATTGCTTTCCCCACCGCACTAATTATGATGTAACTGGAACAACAGCGTGAGGTGAGTGTGTGTGGTGATTAACCTCGGGCGGCTGAGAAATGAATCTAATGAGGAGAGCGGGACATTGGAACTGTTCAATCAATTTTGCCTCCCTCTCTCTCGCACACGCTCTTTCTTTCTCTCCCTCCCTCTTGTCTCCGGAGCATTTAAATGCATTTGTGACCTTGTAATGGGTGACAGTGGCAGTCTCTTGAACCCATTTAGCATAGCAGGTTCTCTTCATTTGTCTCCCTGGCCTGCTGTATTTCTCCCAGATGAAGGGAGGGACTTGTGCTCACGTGACTGGAGGAAAGACAAACTTTAGTTTTTTTCCCCTTGAAAAGTCGGTAAATGATGCCATCGTGCGCTTCGAGACTGGTGTCATTGCCGGGACAAGAAGAAACAAGGCATTTAAGTGAGACACCGGCAGATTAATTAAACAGGCCTTTCAAAAGCACAGTCAGGCTTAATAGGTAGAATATTATTACACATCCATGCTATTAAAATCTCAGCCCGGAGTTGAGGGACGAGGACAAACACGTAAAGGACACTTTTCATCACTTCTAAGGATGTCAATAAATTATTAACGTAGTGTAATTTGCACAAGTGTTCTATTTAAATGCCACAATTAGACATATATACTTCTGATATATACTACACAATTACACATAATCACGCAATCCTGACTTTATAACACACAATTGCGACTATGTCACGCAATTCTGACTTATAAGAACGCAAGCTTTAATTTGCTTTGTACTGACCTAGCTTCTGATTGGTTTGTGCAGGTTTTCCCAAACAGGAGTTCGTGAGTTGATGAAACACTAATAATTAATCAAATCTAATGTAACATTAAAGTTAACAAATTTGGCTGAACAATTAATCAAATTAATCAAAGGCTGCCAACTTGAAGTAATCTGTTGTGCTGCATTTCAAAGTGAAGAATGGCATCGTGTTCGTTTACATGTGTGAAGCTTATAATGGAATTTTTCAGAGCGACTTTTTACATTCAGATAATGTAAGAAGATATTTTGAAGAATGTCTGTAACCCAGATGTTGATGAATGTTGATCCCCATTGACTTCCATAAATAAAAATGCTACGGAAGTCAATGGGTTCCATCAACTGTCTGGTTACGGACATTCTTCAAAATATCTTGGTTTGTGTTCATCTGAAGAAAGAAATTCATACAGGTTTGAATCAACTTGAGGGTGAGTAAATGATGACACAATTTTCATTTTTAAGTGAACTATTCCTTTGAAGTGTTAAACGTTCGCCGGTTCCCCGCCTCCTTCTTCCTAATCACAAACCTCTCTACATCCACCAAAATAAAAGCTTGAGGATTTGACATGTTAAAAGTTTGAGTGTTTAAATATTTGTATTGCAACTGTAATGTTAGTTGGTTCTTCTAAAGAGTGAACAAAAGTGTGAACACCATTAGCAGCACAGTCTGATTTTTGTGTCACAGCAGTAGCAATATCAGATGTTTTCATGTGAAATGAAATGTCATGCAGCCCTATATATATATAAAACTCTTACTAAGAAAAGATCAGATTCTTTTGATTCGGTTTTGCATGCCATGTGACCAGAGAACTTGCACGTGTCGCTAAATGATTGAAATTGAAACATTTTATGGGGTACTTCAAGTAAATATTTTAAGTGTAACGAGTTCGGCCAAAAAAAAAAAAAGGGAAACTGATTAATACAGTTTTTCAGCTACAAAAGATACAGAAAAGTGCTTTTTTTTTGTTACTTTTCAGAATTACTTTAACTTTTAGGAACATAATTAACCCTAATGTAACTGTATAAATGAATGCATGTTGGTGCTCATGGTTTGTCATATATTTCTCGTATAAAGCATAATATGAAGCAAATTATAGTGAAGAAGTCATACATAAATAAAGGAAACAATATGCATAGATCTGTTTGAGTTGAGTCACTCAAGAAATCTTTTATCATTATTAATTACCTATAACTAAAAAAAATTTGAATAAAATGTATTTAAAATAAATGCATAAAAAGCCATGCAAACGGTTGCCATTCTCATTTTTTTAAAAGTTCAATGAATGGCACTTTTTTTTTCTTTTTTTTTTAAGAGCACAGAGTTTACATTTTTGTGGGGACATAACTAAACAACAATAATTTACAACACATCAAAATAGCATAGCTGAAAGCACTTTAAACAGTTACATCAAACAATACACATTTCAGCTTTAATAACTTTGTTTAATAAGCTTGTGTCCTCAGCATTTTATTACACAGTATCCAAGCTGTGCAGTATTGAGAACATCAACAGTGTAGCGCCTTACAGACACTTTTAGAGGTTATTTTATTCAATACAGGCTACTTTACCATCTAAAGACTCTAACAGTCTATGGTGAAGAAAGTTGAGGGTCTTTCTCCATTCAAAAGTCTTATTCATAGACCAGAGCAAAACATGAACATTTTCCTGGTATTTTTGCATCAGCCTCATTCTCAAGATTAAGTCCTTTACTTATCTCATTGTTGTCTCAATACATGACTATAGTATATGACATATTATCAAGGATTTGTGCAAATAAACAGTGTATAATCCTTGAACCAATATGAAGAAACGTATGCCATGCAAAAGCTACAAAAGCTCTACAAGAACAGCATTCAGTGTCAGTTTTTTTTTCTGACATCAACCACCTTTAAATATCCATCTCCAAAGGAGATGATTTCTCAATAGATAACCTTCATCATTACATTCTGTGTCCTAAAACAGGAGAATCCGTCCATGTGCGTTTTCTCTTGGATCATGATGTTTTCAACTATTGTTTATTTTAAAGTGAAGATGTGGCTGTGTACATTTCCGTTCTTTAGCTTCTCTTTTAAGTGTTGGATCTGTAACCTTCCACATGACCTGTGCCATTGGTGCACATGCCGCCCATCCTCCGCTGGATTGTACAATATTGTACAAGATTCAGTCTTTTATTCTTTACACCTCTCAGAGAGCATGTTTTATGACACAACACTTTTGATAAATGTTGTTTTCCTATATAAGTGTTTGATAATGGTATTTTCACTTGAATCAACTTCAACCCCACACTCTCCTCTCTGCCCCTAGAGGACTTCCTTCACATTGCACTATTTGTTAGTATTCCCATTCACTTCCCTTTCCATTTGTCACTATCCCGCCAGAGCACGAGCTGGAACATGAAAGGCAGCAGACAGGTTAAAACATCTCAAATAAAAAAGTATATTTCAAGCTGTTAAGAGCCCTCCAAATACTGGATCAAAGATATATCTGTATACAGTATGTTCAAAAGTTTGGGGTCAGTTTTATGTTAATAGTAAAGACATTTAAAATTTTACAAAAGATTTCTACTTCAATTTTTTTTCAAATTTTTTTTTTCTATTTATCAAAAAATCCAGAAAAAAAAGAATCCCAGTTTCCACAAAAACATTAACAGCACAATTGCTTTCAACATTGATAATAAAAAATAAAAAAATGTTTCTTGAGCAGCAAATCGGCATATTATAATGATTTCTGAAGGATCATGTGACACTGAAGATGAGTAATGATGCTGAAAATTCAGCTTTGCATCACACAAATAAATTACATTTTAAAATATATTCACATAGAAAAAAGTTATTTTGAATTACAAGAATGTGAAATAGTTTACAGTGTTCTTGATCAAATAAATGAGCATCAGATACTTCTTTAAAAATCATTTGATGGTTGCGTCCTCAACCCCAACCACCTTGAGTACTAGCAGGAATTTTTTACTATTATTGCTATCCATTCAGAAGTATGCCAGTACCATTATTAACTAAACCTTTTTGAATTTACTATCAAAACGTTATACATACACAGAATGGCACTCGAGTCTGTCACAAATCCATCATAAGTAGGTAGGCTATAGAAAGTGCATTATACTCACAAGTGTGACTGATAGGAAGTATGCAAACTGAAGGGAAATTATAAGTTATTACACTAGATTGCTTTACTTGCTTCCAACTGCATTGTGTTGCAGTTGTTACATTTCTTCTAAATCATGAAACATGTTTAAGATAGTTTCTGAAGTTAATTTATTTTTCTAAGAACGTTTTTTTTTCTACATTTATTTTATTTTAATGTTTTGCAAGGTTCTGCAAACAGATTCTGGTCCGCACAAAAAAGCACCATGAAAGCAGCCTTAATCTCATATTTAGTTTCCTCTCACAGAGGCCCGCTTTTCTTTTCTGTCTGTTACATGCCCGCTTTTCAAACCGAGAGAAGTGATGAGAATACGTTATGCAGAGGCAGACTGAAAGCAGAAAGTGCTTATTGTGATCAGAGTGGCCCAGTTTCCCCCCAGTATTCACTCTTTGGAGAGGCCTTAAGTAATAGAGGCCTTTGATTCCTTGATTAAGTCACCGCCTCACTCCTCCGGCTCTTTCCTGAGGCACTCGGCAGGACTCCGTCCTTGGACACTGCTGAGCAACATCCCTGAATAATCAGTAAGTTTGAGTTATAGTTCCACAGCCCGATGCTGACATGCCCATCTAAAGACACAGTGTGTTCTCCTTGCAGCTTCTTTTCCTGTCCTTCTCCCTCCTTCTGTGCGAGCGTGTGCGCACGCCTTTACATTTCAACTTGTCACGCATAAATAATCACCAAAAGCTCCGTCGCACCCTGAGCGTTTGGACGTAATGTAGGAATTCAGCCTGCATGGCCAAAGCACTAATGAGGTGGCAAGGATGACATTTTTATTATTAACTAGCGATTTACTTTTACTTACTCTGTGCCCCATATACTAATGTTATGAGCTAATCTGTTTTTTAAGATAAAACACTTTATATTCGATTTCATGAAAACGCATCTCAGGGAACGATCGACTCGGTAACCATGTGTTAATTACCCCTAGGTTCATTTTTCACTGGATTTGTCCTTTAACAATGAAAATATTTTTTTTTTGCACTAAGAAATACAACAAAAGGGCTGTGAACACAGTTTAATGTGATTTTAGTTTTGTCATTTTGAAAATAGACATTGCATTATTATTTGTGCAGTTTTTCATAAAAATATGATGCATTTTAGAACTGTTAATTTTGGGATAATGGTACAAACCTTTCTTTTCTCTCTTTTTCTTCTTTCTTCTATTTTTCAACACCTCCCATCTGACCACCTGAATCCCCTCTGGTATGCAACACCAACTCAAATTTCACAGGAAAATGTACTGTAACCATCTTAGGAGGTGGTGATTTTGTATAAATTCATTCGGTTATTAGAAAAATGCAAGCATGAAGGTGCTACACCTAACCTCATCCATCCATCACTGGGACCAAAGCAGATTGTTCAAATTAGTCACCAATTTGCCAAAATGTTAGAAAGTTCTCTAAATCTCCAAAAAAATCTCATGGCATTGTGTTGGCAATGCCCCTTTGCACAATCCAATAAAATTGCGATGGATAAAATAAATCCCTGTCCCACATATTTAACATTGTAATATTTCACTCAGAAATACGTGAATTAAAAAATCCAAATGGAGATGTGAACAGCCATTTCATGGTCACATTAATGACCATCCTCTTTTGAAATATTTTTTCCTTTTCAGATGACACCACACATCTACTCTCATTTTCAACCCCTTCTAACCATCAAGATCCTGGTATAGACTGTAACAGACTTTTACACTATCCAGAATAAGAATAACAAAAGTAAAATAGGCTGTGAACAGCATTCTACTTTAATGGCACCCTTTCAGGACATTTTTAAAAGTTACACTAGCCAGCAAAAAGCAAATCATGTTACTTATATAAAGCACCATGGAATGACAAAGATGTTTGGTCTGATCTGGTCTGGTTTATGTTTAGCTGTTATTACATTTGCCCAGGAACCTACAGTATGTGTAATAACCGGTAAAAACAAACCAGGGCAGACAAAGCGCAGAAAGCAATGCTACATCCAACTTAAGTCTCCATTAATCAAGACATTCAACAGGTCGCAAACAACGCAAAAGTGTACTTAAGGCAACGTAAAGTGATTGTAGCGCTGGAAGCCAACTCTCATCATCTCAATCACAGCTCAGCCGGTGCAACACGCCCGATTCAACCTGCTCGCCCGACACCTCCACCAATGTGGACAAGACTGGAGTGATGAGGAACATATCGCCTTTGGCAACTGTTTCAAGTTGCGCGGGTGTAAAGCAGAGCTGCCTGTCACCTCCCATGATCCTCAGCAGAGGACTCAGGCACCTTGATTTTGCCGTCGCCTCATCCGTCGGCATCATTTGCAGGGAGTAATTGATGGTGGCGTTGACAAATGCGGAGCCCACCTTGCATAATTAATAAATGAAAGCGCCGTGCTTTGCAGCGCTTCTTGTGATGTGTGGGAGAGAATGTGTGCCCGTACTAGACGCAGTTATCTGGGGACGAGTCTCATTTGCATTCCTGAGACTGTGCTAAAACACAAAACACGAGTTCTGATAAACGCTGTTTGCTGCGACATGAAAGTTGCCTGCATTTGATAATTTGATGGGAAGGTGTTTGGACTTGTTGTATGCATTATTGTGGTCTGCCTGAAAAAGAGAAGGGAAAAGATGACACGCCATGGGCGTCAATTGGGTATGGCGGAGTTGCATTGCAGGAGTTATATTACTACGGGTAACAAATTATTTGTAATTGTTTATTAAATTGGATTTTGGATCCATTGGATTTTGGAATATTGCAGAAAATAAGCTTAGTGTCCAACAAAAGTTTGAGTCTTGCATGCTTTGTTCATCATGATAATCTTCAGAAAATAACAACTTTATGAATTTCGAAGCCTAAATACATTCAGAAGGATTAAATGGCTAAATGTGGGCTATAAACGAACTACACCACGGTCGCATAACTTCAACATCAGCATTCTAAGCTTCAAACAACTCTTACAATCTTTATTTAAAGAACAACAACAAAAAACATTTTCCCATACATTTTGAGCTAGAATAATTTGCAAGAGCTGAAGTATAAACACAATGAGGTTGTGAAAGTGGACTAGCAATTAAGCAAGATGAGTTTGACATTAAACGTCATCACGCCAAAAAGATAGACAACCTCTGTCTTTTATAGCCACCACTTTTTTCAAGACAAGTAAAAGTGTTAAAACAATCACATGGAATTATTACTGATGAATTTATGTTGTAGAATAAAATGTGAAAATATTTTGAGCTTGTTTAACCACAGACCTTATTTCATGCATAAAAAAAAAAAAAAAAAAAAAAACCTTGACCCCGGGACGATGGAATTGGAAGGGCAGACTCCGGGACGATGGAATTGGAAGTGCTAAAATGCTTACTTTTTTCCTGGGTTTTACAACCCACTCTATTGCCCTAACTGAGTTTGCTGAACAGGATCCGTCTTCTTTGGATTAAACAATAATGTTATTTGTCCAGTGTACAATTACAAATCAGCATACCTTAATTAAATTGAAACCTTTTCAGCCTCTTCCGCCAGCCCTCACACGCCGCTAAATGCACTTGGGGACACGCTGGAATAAAATGAACACTCAAGCAAGCAGTTATCAACGTGCCACATGTGCTGCCTTCTCCGAGGCAAACACGAGGCGGGATGCTTGCCTTTGTTCCTCCAGCGGTTCATTGGAAGCCTTGGACTAAAGCAGTTCCAGGCGATCTGGCGTCTTGCAGGATTGTCTCTCGGGCTCCAGGCAGCGACTCTGGACGAGGAACTGGCTGCTGTTCAGAAAAACAAAAAGGCAAAGGTCACGGCCCATACACGGTGGTATAATGGTTATCTTTGTAGTAAAAATATGAGAATGACACTGTGACCCAAAAGCAAGCGTAAAGGTGCACAGTTTCTGCATTGAAATAAATAAGTAGCTATAAACGGTGGGTGGGGGGGAATCACATTCAAGGTTGCATTTGAAGGCAGGAAGCAAAAACAGCTGGCTTGGGAGCATTAGAATTGGGCCGCCATGGCATTGTCTATTTTATCACCAGTAATGTGTACTATTTGTTCCACTCAATGTGCAGCGAGAAGGCGATTTAGAAAGATTGATCTTTTCGCTTTTGTTGAAGACCAAACTCTGAGGCATCAATATATGTCCTGAAACAAACCTTGATTAGTTTCCACAAACCACAAAACAATATGTGCAGTAACAGAGATGCAGTCTGCTTTTATTTATTGTGGTGTTGTGGTAGAGCAGCCATTTTAACGACATTAGTAAAGTACATGTACGGCTCAGCTTACACTGTAATGCACTGTAATTATGAGACATATTCCTCAGAAAAAAATAAAATAAAATAAAAATGGTGCAATATAACCCACGATAAAAAAGCAATAATGCACGATATAAACATGCCTCTACAGCATGTATCACTCTTTTATTCTTTAGCTGAGAAACCACTAAATCTAAAATTGGTATTTAAACACATGCATAACCATAATTAAAGCTTCATTAAAACAGACTGATGGGTTATGCTGCAAGAATGACCTGGCCATATAATTACAATTAACTAATGACCCTCATGTACATAAATTCATAGAATTGCTTGATAAGGTTGAAAAATAGCTTCATTTTGAAATATTTGGCACCAGATCATTATTAAAAAGAGTGACGTGAGCTGAGAGCCAAACTCTTTACGCAAGTCAAGGCTTCATTATACGTCAAAAGGGTGCCAGTTGCTAAGTGTGTGTGTGTGTGTGTGTGTGTGTGTGTGTGTGTGTGTGTGTGTGTGTGAGAGAGTGTGAGTGTGAGTGTGAGTGTGAGTGTGAGTGTGAGTGTGAGAGTGAGTGAAGAACAAGAACACACAGTGCTTATGTCAACTGTGATTACGTGAATATTCACTGGGGTGGGCATTTTGACACGTTTCTGTGTATTTTACCATTTTTCAGAGTCGACTTCGATTCCCACCTCCCACTGAGAGATGGAGTCAAAATAGGGTTGGGAATATAAGACTATAAGATTGCTGTCATTTTTACCACTAAATTTTGGCTATTCTTTTTCTGTCAAAGCCTAAAACTACTTTTATTAAAGCATTGTCCACACTAACACATTTTCATTTGAAAACGAAGCATCTCCATTTTGGCCTTCTGTCCACACTGAGAATGGTGACATCAGTGAATGGTGAGATACTTTGCTAAATAAAATTATCTTGACAAAAGAATAGCATGAGTACTTTATTATGCCTGTTCCATCTGGATCATCTCAGTGAGCTTTTATAAGGTATTACGCATACGCAGTAAGGTGAATTTAGCATTTTCTGACATTTCAGTGTGGATGAGAAACCTTTAGAAATTCTTGAAAACGCTAGTGTGAATGGAGAGCATTTTAAAACGGAAACACCATTTTCAAATGTATCCGGATTAATGTAGACATAGCCTCAAATAACACACTTTTATCCTGACTGGCCAAATTAGTCCAGTTTAGAGATGACATTACCTTGAAATTATGCGTCACCATCGTTTCCTAGTTTCCAATACTACATAATTTTAAAGGGGGGGTGAAATGCTATTTCATGCATACCGAGTTTTTTTTACACTGTTAAAGAGTTGGATTCCCATGCTAAACATGGACAAAGTTTCAAAAATTAAGTTGTATGTTTGATGGAGTTTTTCTGTGCCAAAAATACTCCTTCCGGTTTGTCACATTTCGGAAAGTTTTTTTTCCGAGTATGGGCGTGTGTGACGTTAGATGCGGCGGAATTTCCTTATACGGGTCCTAAGGGCACTTCTCCCGGAAGGGCGCTCGCGCACCCGTAGACCAGAGCGAGAGAGCGAAAGCAGTACGCCCATCAAAGCGCTGTGCTCGGCTTTAGGGAAGTCATCAACGGAGTTGTGCAAGTGTTCTTGGTTGTTCCCTGCATTTCGACGATGATTGTTTTATAAACAAGGCCCAGTTCGACGCCGGATTTGCAGATCGTCTAATGTTTAAGGATGGAGCAGTCCCAACGATAAAGGTTCACGGTCGTGAACCGCAGGCGGTGAGTAAAACTGCTTCAAAGTCTGTGTGTTGTTAGCTATCGGCACGTAAGCACAGCAAGTAAACAACATGATCACGTATTCATGGGTTTCATCAGGTCCCTTTCCACAGGTGTATAAAATCAAGCACCTAGATTATGAATGCAGACTGGATTGTGCTTGATTAATACACCTGTGGAAAGGGACCTGATGAAATCCATGAATAGTTAATGTATCTATGGAGCATGCGATGTATGGTGTGTGTGTGATTGGCGCTCGTGATTCTTTAGCTCCGCCCACACGGCACGCCTCTAGCCGCTCGTTTTTTTATTTCCGGAAAGACTCGGTACAGCCTATCTTTCTTTTATAAATATAATAACACTAAAGACTTTTTGGAGATATGAAGGATGCAATACTACTCTATAGGTACTCAAGATTAACATGAGATTGACTGAAACTGAGTGTTTCACCCCCCCTTTAAAGAGGAGAAAATTCAAAAGAAAAAGCTTTGTACTGACCACTTAAAATTGATCTATTATGCCCCTTTTTACAAGATGTAATATAAGTCTCAGGGTTTCCCAGAATGTGTTTGAAGTTTCAGCTCAAAATACTCCACAGATCATCTCTCACGGAGGAGCTTCGGAAGCATAAAAGGAGGAGCGACGACAGTGAAGGACGAGAGAGGACCAGGCCTGGACTATTTATGTTATGTTTGTTTATGTGTGTGTTTTACTTCCGATTTGTGTTTATTTTTGGATTAAAGTGTTTAAACGTTCACCGGTTCCCGCCTCCTTCTTCCCTGATCAACATATCTTGTTACAATAATGTAAAAGTACATTTTGCATAATAGGTCCCCTTTGAAACAGTACAGCAATTACAATAATTTGAACAATGGCTTGAACAACTTTAGCAATGGCTTGTACCAATTAGCGATGCTTGCCTTAGTAAACAGAACAGAATTTTTTCACAGTTTAAGTATAGATTTAAAAACAAGTGCGAAAAAAAAAAAAATCTGCCAGTGAATTATCACCAAATAAAATGAAGTAAATGAAAACAAGAATTAGATCTTATACAGTGTTGCTTCTGAGTAAATTGACCCTGTTTTAAGGAATTTGAGATACTTTTACTGAAAAACAAGTTGACAAGCTTGGTCTGGTTTAGGTATATAAATATATGACACATCTAGCTGGAAAAGTGAAGGACCAACAGCAACATCAGAAAGTTCTAACAGTATAAACAAAAACAAATCTTAAAATAAAAGTTTTCTGATGGTTATCCTCAAAACACCTCTGATTGACAGAAATCTATTTTAATGTAAATAGGAGCCGGCTGAATCTGTGAAGCAAGCGAAATGGGAGCTTGTAAGATTCCAGTCAGTTGTATAAGGCTCAACAAATCTCAGTTATGAAGAACAATAATCACAGACAGGCCTATTGTGCGGTGTCTTCTGACTGGTGTAAAGGCGAGCCACGGACTCAGCCGAGTAGCAAATAACGCTGTGCAGAGGAAACCTTTCCTTGTCTCAAGAGTGTGCTCTCTTCTTATTTCCTATTGTTCTTCCGCTGTTTGTTTGGTTAAGTCTTCACCGTCATTGTTTGAGGAAGTGTTCTCCACTAGGCGAAGCGTTTCTCTCACTCTCTCTCTCTGATAATCTCCTTTCATGGTCTGCTTGGCACCACATTCACTTCTGCTCATCCACAGAGTGAAGGGGGGTAGAAATCGACTTTTATTTATTAGCTTGCTAGAGCATATATACTTATTTATTTTGTCAGAACAGAACAGGAACAGATATTGTAATTCTAGTCGCCATTTTCTGTCGAAGTGTTTTGAATTAATTCAAATGTCTCTGTGTGCCTGCTGATTATCAGCCTTTTGATAATTCCCTTTTGATTTTTCCTTTGTGGTCTCTTTGGATTTTTTGGCACTTCAGAACACTTGAAGGGACCCTCATTATCTGTACTGGTTCTCCAATGCACATATGTTCAAAGGTGTAACTAAATATTCAAAAATTAGGTACATTAAGAGTTTAGCATTTGGTTCTTGAACACTAGACCACTCTGAAAATTGAGTGGGACGTGTCCTTTTAATGTCTATGGGGGTTACCACCCATACATATTCAGTATTCTAGACAAACACACACACACACACACTCACACACACATATTCATACACAAAACATATCCATTCATCATCCCCGATGCTTATATTAGACACTGAAAAATATAGTAATTTACATACCAATGCAATTTTATTACATACATTGCAGCTGTCCTCTAACCCAGCAAGCAAATCCCACTGTTTTGGAACACTGTAGCTGGTTTTCAAGCTTGCTATAAGCCAGTCAATTAGTTGAACCGTGTTCCAAAATTCCGTTTGATCCCCTTAAGATAGTATGACCAGCTGGTTTGTTGCTGGTCCAAGATGGTCTAGAGCTCATGACCAGCTTGGACCAGCTAGAAAACCAACCATGTTCCAACCCTGCTGAAGAATAGGGTGTGTGTGTTAGCCAGACTAAGCTGATTTAGCAAGTCTCTCAGCCTGGTCAGTCTTTTGGCAGGTTTTAGTGGAGTTTAGCACACTCCAGTTGGCCAAACTGTGTGACCAGGCAAGCTTAAACCAGCTAAAAACCACCTCAGGCTTGTTTGATATTTTTTCATCTCTACATAAGTAGCAACTAAGAAGCAAACACATCACATTAGCACGCCACAAAAACTGTTTTCATTCAACATGGAAAAAGTAACTAAATAAACGTCTGTATTTAAATGAATATTTCTGAAGCAATGCATCATGGGATTACCTTTTCTGTTAAGCATACTGTATGCATGATGCTGCCTTAGATTTCAGCCAAAAGAAGGCATCTTAGAAGGAACAACCTTTAATAACAGCCTTTGAGTCTTGCTATCTATGATGCCTTTAAATGCTGTATAGGTAGACAGCTAACTAGGTTTTTAAACAGAGCTATGGAGTTTGTTTTCTCAAGCATTCCTCCCAGAAGGCTTTGCAGTCTTTGTTTGCATGCTTGAGCTTAGTGTACAGATTTATATACATATGCATAAAAACTGGAATCAGCAGATATCCTCTCAGAATCTTAAAGACATCTGTATCCTAACAATAGCACCTTGCCCATCCCACTGTTTTGATCCAATCAGAAATATGCATATTTATGACATTAGAACTTATGAAACGGAAATTCAAATACAGTAAACACAGATGACTGGCAGATAATGACTGTTTGCTTTTATAAATGCAGGGAAAATTCATAAAATCAAATTTGCATGATACTAAATCTGATTTAATGTTTCCATATCAGCTCAGACAATGAATATGTATTCTGAAATGGCAAAAAGCCTGAAATGTCCGACATTTGGGGGTGGGTTATCTTATTGTGAAAAAAATAAAATAAATGAGGCTTTAAATTGTCTCCAAAGCCAGGGTATTGAAATTTATACGTCTGGTTATCAAACCAAAGGTTCAGAACGCCTGCCAATAGACAAAGTAATTGTGAAGAATTGGCCAGGTCATTGGAGTAGAATGTGATTGATTGCGGTTCTTATACACTACATACTAAAGGAGATATCATTGGTCAGTTGCATTATACTGTATGAGCAATATCACAGGAGTAGGAGTACAATATTGCTCCATGTGCTGATATTCAGTCATATCGCATATCACTACGAGTGTGATATTGCTTTTAAACAACAGTTTGACGGCACAAATGTGTAAATAAAAAAACAACAATGGATTGTCTTTAAAAAACCTCTTCCGCCAAGGACTCAATGTCAAGTTGACAGTTTTCCAGTTGGCCCCAAGCCTCCATTACTAATTCCAAAACGTCTTTTCTGAGTTTTCTGAAGTTTTCTTTTTGAGTCTTTTCTGAAAATTCTGAGTTGCTTCATTGAAGCGTATTGTATTATAAAGAGCCATGAGAGAAATTTAGTTCAAATTTAACTAACGGCGGTTCAGACTACTGGATATCAGCCCGATTTTGGCCCGATCCATTTGGCGTAGGGTGTCGTGGTGATTGGAAAACGATAATGGGCACTGGGACATCAGAATCGATCATTTCATCTCGTATAGTGTGCATAGTGTGTCATAGTGGATGACTACTAATGTCGAGTCTGCGACACTCACAATGTCACGACAGAAAGCATGTTTCATTTTTTTCCAGTCCTCCACCACAAGTTCCGCCACATCTGTGATGTTGACCAATAGGAGCACGGCAAGCGATGATTGGTCGAGAAAGCGACGTTTAGTCTGACATGTTTCTTGTCCGTGACATGACAAGAATTTAGAAGTCAAAATCGCATAATCTGACAGAGTGACTATTGTAACAGGCAAAAATATAGTGTAGTCTGAACCCGGCATAAGCAAGTGTATTACCTGCATCTGATATAACATTTATTCTTCAGGTCAGCGAGAAAGTTGCGCGCAGTCCTACCTTTTTCAATACCAAATATGGCATGTTATTTATATTAAATAAAATATTATTTATTGAAGAATAATATTTAAATGAACAATAATAGTATAAGTATAATAAAAGTATAATAAAAATATGAATATAATATAATAAAACTCAAAAGTATAAGAAGTTTGTACAATAGTCAACAAACACAAAACAGTCAAAAGTACATGTTTTAAGTTAATTGAAAAAAGAAAGTTATGAAACTCAACTTTCCCTTAGCCAAATCGATTTGCTCGGAAACAAGTAATAGATTAATAAGACCAAAAGACTGCTCATTTGATAAACCCAAAATGAATTATATGTCATGTTTAACCAAGAGCAAAAGTCCCCAAAGGACGGCCGAGATGCAAGCTGTTCTTAGCGGGTACAAGCACTCAACGGCCACTGATGGTCTGTAAACGTCTAACAAATTTTCCAATAGGCACTATTGTTTATATATAAATCACATTTTTGAGGTCAAACCAACTACATTCTCGCCTAAACTCTTTAAACTACATTATGCGACACAATAACTGTAGTATTTGTAAGATTAGTGGGTTACCCTGTGAACACTTTTGCCAGTATAGATCCGGCAGAAACAAGTGGAGTGATACAAATTGTGAAACGGTTTCTGTGTGATATTAGTACAATATTGCATGGCTGGAAAAGGCTCTCAGCCTTTTTCGAGATTGGAGGACCGGAACTAATGTATAAATACATTTACATCATTCTCAGCTTCTTACTCAAAGCCTTTAAGGACAAATATGCCAATGTTTATGATGAAATGCCATCTCATCAAAACCAATTATAAGACTGTGGGTGAATCATTCAACAATTTTTCCCTAGCTTCTGAGTGAAGATTTGCTTCATGTGTCCTGTCGTGAAAAATAACTTCAGGCTTTTTGAAAGTGTCCTCTTATTATACCAAATTAAATTTGATCACTGAGCATTGTCTCCTAATTCTCAAATTCTTCAAAGAGCACGTCCAAACCACGTCTCTTAGTATTGGGATTTTCAACATGACATCCTTGGAGGGAGGGTGGCTAAATTTATAAATTTAATTCCATTTGCATGCTTTCACGCAGTGTTCCAAGAGTTTCCAAGAGTGAGCATTCAATAAATCAAAGACAGAGCAGCTTCCTTCTCACATTTTCCCCATTTTGAGTACTATTACGGTCAAAGTCCTGTCTTTAGCGTTCACAGATTGCCATGGATCGTTAGACCAGGCAGGGAAATGCATAACTTTGTTTCAGCCTAATGAGATCTCTGGATTCCAGTCTCCTACACCAGAGCAATAATGCACAGAAGAATGGAATTGATTGCGACCGTAACGGGGTTCAAATTTGTAATGGCGAGCAGTGCAATATGGGCTTTTAAGAAATGGAAGAATGGAGAAGAAATGCATTCCAATGACATCAGCATGCTGGACTTTTTGTAAAATGCAGGTAAATTAAATTTAGAGGGTCTGTCAAGGGCAGATAAGAAATATCGGTCTATAAAAAGGCCATCTGTATAGTTTCTGAACAATTTACATCTAATAGAAGAAGAAAAATGATACAGATATCACATTTATCTTGACCTAAAGCGTACGGCCAAGGCGGATGTACGGTACAGCAGTATCGGTCTATAAAAAGGCCATCTGTATAGTTTCTGAACAATTTACATCTAATAGAAGAAGAAAAATGATACAGATATCACATTTATCTTGACCTAAAGCAGACGGAACAGAACAGAATTTATATTCCAACCTCAGAGCCTGATTACAAAACTGGTTTATGTGGAAAATCATATAAAAATTGGATTTTGGGAAGTTCTGAAAAAGCTCTCATTCAATTTTTTCTTCAGGTTTATGTTACATTTTTACTGCATTTTTCAAACTCTAACATGTCCAGTGTGCTGATAATTTAATTTTTTTATAAGATGAAGAAATAAATTATCAATCATGACAACTCTCGGAATAGTTTTAGCATGTTATTGAATATGGCAATGTTAATGTATTTGGTCTTGGCAGACTAGATCTGCTATGCTGCTGCTACTGTCGATTATTGATGTTGGTGCTGCTGCAGAGCAAGTATGTACTTTCTGCTTCTGATAGATAGACAGACATGCTGCTCTAAACATGAATATACACACATAAGTCCCATAGCAGGTCTAGGCAGGTGGAGCTGGGGGAGGTGGAGGAGTTCAGAGGAACTCCAGATAGCGAGCTGTAGGACTAATACAGCAAACACTGAACCAGCTATTTAAATGCTGAGCAAGCAATCTCAATGGCTGCAGGATCAGCAGAGGCCACTCAGCTTGGAACAACATGAGGGTGAGTAAATGATGACATTCATTTTGGGGTGAACTATCCCATTATTGTTAACACTTTGGTGCTAACCAGGATGCATGGCAAAGGCAGGTGAAAATGGAGATTCTATGCAATTAAAACGCAATATGCTACAGTACATATTTTACTATGATAATGAACTTAGTAGCATCAATTTAATCAAAGTATTGTGTAAACATGAGGTAAAGTTTAATCGCAATATTGCCTAAATATCATTACTATCGCATTAAGAGTGTGCATGTAAATATAGTCACTGACGGTCAAAATGCACCATCGGAGAATCGACAATTAAATGTGATTCCGGCCGTCCAAAACTGTTTTAGCCGCCACCTAAAATGTGAATATTTTCTGTCGCAGAAATTTCAGTACATCACTAATTTACAATGCCAAACAGGTGGATCGGGTTTTCAATGCGAAAATTCTGTGGAAAACAAGCAAGATGAAGAAATCTTTCATGACAAAACTAACTTCCCTCTGCATTACACTCTTTCCACATATTTTGAATCTCTGGACCTGTGTAGGCATTTCTCTCTCACAGAATCGCTGCTGCCACACAGCCTGCCTCCTCCATATTGTTCCCCGGGGGCGAGCCACCTGCAGCAGCCTCTGGTTGCACGAGCAGATTGCCATCACTGGTAATTGAGACTGCGGAAGAGCTCTGAGACATTTCAGCAAATGCTGGATCGGAATAGATAGCAGAGGCAGCTCGGAATGAGAGACGTGAGGGCCGGGCGTCCGTACGCGGTGAGAAAAGAAGACAAAAACGTCAGTGCTGAAGAGGTTCTTCCATCCCATGATGCCTCAAACAGGCCTGTCAGTGCTTGTGAAGAGCACATCAGGAGATGAATTCAGCCCGGGGCTTGAACACACAGATATGGCCTTGAGAAAGATACATGAGGCGCAAGCTAGCAGATGAACCCGACAGAGGAACTATGAAAGACTTTACCGACGTTGATATTTACACACTGCACAGCAAATTTTGCACTGAATATGTCTTTGAGCTGTTGGGTTTTGCAGAAATGAGGGGGAAAGGGTGTGCTATCTTCACCTGTGCGCCTGCACTCAAAACTCTCTGTCATTTCATCTCTTCGCTCTCCTCCTCGGTGTCAGCATGCCCTCCTCCTCTTCTTTCATTAATATCCACAATATGATGGCTTTAACGACAGCGCTGCATTCATTAATATCTCCCCCTTTAAATGCCACTCTCTCGCGCTGCGCCAAAATGAAACGCCACCAAATCAAAACATTAATTAATTACGTCGCCACCTCACCAACCTTCAGCGGGCTGACATTTTCTCTCCCTGTCGCTCTGATGAGTGAGCCGGGTTACGGCTTGGTCTCCACAGGGCTCTGCGTAGCAACGGTGCCTGGGGCTTTAATGCAGGAGAAGAGAGATACAACAGCGATGTTTCTGCATAATGACATAGTGTAGTGTGAGTGCCCACTAGTGGACAAATGAGGAAGCAGTCAAGATGATATGCAAACATAAAATGTGCTTTATTGCACTTGTTACTCTATAAAAAGAGGACAAGTGGGATCAGCATACAGTTCAGTCACATCCAAGCATGTGATGCCGAGGTTGTTCAAAGACCATCATTCCTGACCTCACAGCTGAAGTAGAGGTCAAACAGACACTTGTTTGGTCTAGTCACCTTGACCTTTCACCGGGCCAATGCCTGACCCAATCGGCTTCTATCAGGGCAGCTAAAGCACAGGAGTGTGTCCTTGTCCCCTGCTCTTGCTCCAGATTTAACACCTGCCTTGATTCACCTTTCGTATATCCCTAATCAGTCTTTCCGACCAAAAACACACTCTCAGGGGCGATGCATTAAGAAGACCAGAACTGTCTGACATACCCACTTAAACACACACACACCTGCAAACGCAACCCAGATTTATGCATCGCCTTGCCGTGACACAAATGGAGCATCTGATCCAAACAAAGCAAATAAACCCACCTCGCCTTGTTCCTACAGAGACCAAAGTTCACATTTGAGACTTTTTTCGAGGAACAATAGCCCTTTTATTTTTAACCAAGCATTCTCTACCTCTTTTTATTTTCAAAAACCTATTCAATACTTCCGAGAAATGCATTTCTCTCATCTCTTTCAAATATCTAGAGGAAGAACTCAAACAGGAATTCCAATAATGCTTGCAAGATGAAGTGCAGTCGAGATCCGAAATCTACTATTTCACCATTTCCCTCAAGCACAAAAAAAAAAGAAAAGAAAGAGAGATAGATTCAAAACTCAATGCTGAGGAGCTATTAATGTGAATTCAGTTTTGAGCTGAGTCATGCTGGACATTTCCCTAATATACTGAGCTCAATCATCGTGTCTATTCAGAGTGAAGGGGACTGAGAGGGAAAAAAAATGTGTCAGCTGCTTTTGTTTGTGTCCCATACAGTGTAAATTACATGATATGAATCTCCACAAAGCTGAGTAGAGTAATAAATATGATAATGTCTATGTTTTGTTCACATGGACACATATTAGAGGCAAAAAGTGTTGTGTTATTCATCATAATGCTTCTGCTGGGTGCATTTTTGTATTACCTGGCCATTCAAAGCAGCATAACAATGCAGCCGTTATTCAGAATGCAACAGACCGGTAGTGTTTGCAGTCAGCATCTCAAGTTTTCCAATAATTTGCATTATTGGACCTCGTCGGTCAGGCTGAAAACAGTAAAACAGGAGGCCATTTTTGAGGGACCCATCAACGTAATTTACAGCGCTCTTTAATAGCTCCGTAAAAGGACAAGGTTAGTCAAGGACGAACGTTTGGCGAGACAGTGAAAGTGCCCCTTTCTTACGGACCTTCCCAGAATGCCTCTCTCTCCTCCAGCAACAGCACGTTCTCTGTAATGGCTGAGCTGTAAAATCGGTACGTGTGCGTGCGCCGTCTGCGGACACAGATTAGAGGACACTTGCAGGACAGAGGGTGGCATACAAACAAAAGAGTATGCGCTCGCCATATTTGCAGGGCGGCAAGAGAGAGGGAGAGAGAGAGAGAGAAAGAGAGAGAGCGTTTTGCTGTGACGGTGATGTATGGCTTGTCACTGGCTAAGCTTTGCTCAGAATACTAATGGATCTTTTGGAGCACAAGATGGAGAGGCTGAATACGTCTCTTTATTTTTCTCTTTCTGCAAATGTGCGGTAACAGAGACGCTGCGTGCTCACTAGGGAGCGGGGGTTTTGCGTGGGACACTTTTTTCCCCTTGATAAAAGGGATAAGGTGCTAACCTGGGAGCTGACACGCGTCTGTGCAGCCTGTAGACACTTGTGGTGGTTAGTTCTGCTGCGGGGATCTCTGGGCTTACGGTCATGGGAGATCTTGAACTCATCCTGACCTGGACCAGCTGGAATTACTTCTCTTGAATGGGAAACCAATCCAAGGGATATCCACATGATAGAGGTCTAGATGGAACACATGAAACTACCTCAATTACCTCAAATCTAATATGATCATTTAGACTGAGATGCAGTCCAAAAAGATTAAATTCTTGTATTAAAATAAATAAATAAATAAATAAATAAATAAATAAATAAATAAATAAATAAATAAATAAATAAATAAATAAAAAGTAGTATCAGTATCAGTATCAGTGTCAGACTGTTGGACTGCATATATTAGGTATATATATAAACCAAAAAGTTATTATAAATGATGTAATTATACACACACGTTGTATTTTCATGTGTTTTCCATAGACAATGATTTTTATACTGTACAAACTGTCCCCTTACACTAACCCTACCCCTAAACCTACTCATCACAGAAAACTTTCTGCATTTTTACATGTTCAAAAAATATCACTTAGTGTGATGTATAAGCTGTTTTCCTCAAGGGGAAAAATGTCCCCACAAGGACAAGGATTTTGGATATTGCCATCTTTGTGGGGACATTTTTTTCCCAGCAATGTAGGGCCTAACACACTCAGGGCCTAACACACCTAACACTTTACCAGGCCTAACACACTCAAATCTCGTCAAAGTCATCAAATCTCTGCATTTATTTGATTGAAAAAAATACTGTAATAATATGTCACAGTGTTACAATAGCTATATCAAAATAATAAAAAGGTATTAAAATAACTTATTTATATTTGAACGTAATTTAAAATATCATTTTTTCCTGTGATGGCAAAGCCATTACTCCAGCCTTCAGGGTAACATGATCCTTCAGAAATCATTCTAATATACTTAATATTTTGTGGAAACTGTGTTTGATGAATAGAGAGTTGCTGTTTGCAAGATTGATGTTGGACACACAGTGAACATTAGTTAAATAGGGTTTGCATACTAAAAAAAATATAAAACAAATATGAGAGAAATGCTGCATAAGAAGGTAACTTTACACAGAACAAATTCAGTCTCTCGTTTATGAGATAAAAAAAAAAAGAGAAAAATATCAACGGCATAATATGTATCTATACCAAGCAGTGTTTAGGATGCAAATAAAATAAAGCTAGCTTGTGGACAGCTCATAAATTGGAAACAGCTCAAGGAAGACAACCCCATTTCTTATAGGAAAAACTTATTTAAAATATGCTAATTGATCTCAGTCACACAGCAAGTTTATGACTATAGATTCAAAATGGCTAGCTAGTTAAAGACATATATAGGGTGAGTAAATGGTGACTGAATTGTAATTTGGTGGTGAACTATTTCTTAAAGGGATCTTGTATGCTTTCAACCCTCTTCAGTGTGTAATGTTGCTGTTTGAACATATAAAAAGGTCTGTAAAGTTACAAAGCACAAAGTCACTCCAAAAGGAGTTATTCAGTGTCACCGTTTCTGAAACTCAATGAAATGCCTCGATTGTAGTTGGAGTTTTCTTCTGGGAACGAACACGTCACAATATCCCTCGTCTAAATAATTCCTGCTTCTTTCATATATAAAAAAGAAGGGGTGCGGTTGTGGTCGTGTTATGGTAAACTTTAGAAACTTCAGTTATGGTAAGGGGCGTGACATTTCCCAAACACGCTGTAATATGTTGACCAATCACAACCCACTGGTTCAGCCAACCAATCAGAGCACATTGCGCTTTCAGAAGGAGGGTCTTCAAAGAGACAGTTCCTGTGTCCCAATTCAAAGGCTTCGAAGTGCGATTGTGTCATGGCTGTGTGACGAAGGCTGTCCCAATTCGAATGCTCCTGCAAATGCAGAATCCATTTCCCGGGAAACAAAGGACGCATTTGAAGGATGCAACAGATAGATTCTTCGCAGCTACCCCAGAATGCATTGCCCGCCAGTGACAACAGGATTTGTTGAGAGACATTGTCTAATTACACTTAAACGCAAGTGTTGGGTTTCAACTTATATCTAAAAATAAAAAATAAAAAACGGTTAGAATGTTGACATCTCACTAAGTGCGATTAGTTATAGTTTATAGTCTTTATTATATACATAAATGGACCATGGTGAACGTATTTAGACAGTTTGTGAACCCCGTTTTGTTTTCAGACAGCTGAATATAACTTTAAAAAAAGTCCAGTGCAAAAGTTATTGCCACTCGTCAATGGCAGCTGTCACAGATGCCAGGCGACAAGAATAAACGTCTAGGCAAGACCATCCCATTTAACAAAGCTGGATCAGAACTTCGAAGGATGCATCCTCTGAATTGGGACACAGCTAGAGTTCCAACTCCCTGTGCGAATGCAAAAGAAAAATGGCCCTAGGGGAACATTTAGTTCTCAAGGGAGTGCCCTGGTGGCTAGTTCCTATAACTGTGTTCCTATAACCCGGTGTGAAAGCCCCTTATAAGAAAAGTTGCATATATTGTTCTTTCGTAACTGATGTTACATTATGCAGATCAGTGGCGGTTCTACATTGAATTACACCCTGGGCGAGACCCCCTTCACTAGATCTCGTGTTTGAGTTAAAACCGAATTATTGTTAAGCATAGCAAGAATCATAGCAAAAAGGCTAACAAATAAGAGTTATACCCACCAATTAATATTGCCCCTTCATTCATGACATGGATACCGTAATCATAAAGAGAAAACATAGTTGCATACCTTTATCTTTCGCTCGTTTCTAAATTGGGCACCTGATGGCTTTGACCTTTCTTGTCCATCTCTTATTTGGCACTCGACATCGACAATCAACAGATTTCCCCTGATCCCCCCCATACCAACTGTCACTCACGACGAGTCACGACCAGAAGTCAAGACTAAACCAATTCACCTTGGTGGTGGTGACCAAGTAATCGTTTTGTATTACCTATTTTTATTAGCCATGCAGACAATTCAGAAAAACAAAAATGTGCAGGAAATATAGAAGCCTGTATTTATAATATTATGAATGAAATGTGCGTTATCTGGAAGAAAGTCGAGGTGTGACTGACTTTTTATTTATTTATTTATTTATTTATTTATTTATTTATTTATATATTTTTTTTCCACTGTAATGCAAAACTATCCATGTTGTTCATATTATTATTTTTTTACAATGAAAATATAACTTTTTAAACTGTAGACCTATTTACACTGCCTTGACTTAGTTGTTTCCAAACAGATATTGTTTCAAATATTTTACACCTGTTGAATGACCCTGCTGATCTTACTGTAAAATCATTCACCAAAGAAGACACAACTTCATTCTGCATGAATGAACGCTAAAGGAAAATACAAGGATGTTGTTTCTTACATTGTTTACAGACCTGGAAGTTGAGTCATCATCTATGCAATAAGATGCAACTGCTCACACTGACACACGCAAGCACACACAGAGCTCTCTACCAGATTTAGAGCATCACTTGGGGACCGTCTTCTGATTGGCAACCCGGGTGTTTGTTTGTCTCAAGAGGCCCAGAAATTCCCTCTCCCTCCCTCAGCCTTTTTCTGTTCTTTCAATTCACTTTCGGCAGAGGCAATCTTTGTCTCTCTTGTTCCCTTGTGATCTCTCACTCCTCAGCAGTATGAGCTTGGAGGCTGTGCGTCTCCACCTGACAGTTTATGGAATCTGCCTATCAGAGGGTTAGAGGCCTCAAACTGTCAGTCTCATGTGAATTACTTGCCTACCGACGAATTAACCTGTTTGACCAATCCCTTCCCGAAAATCCGCAGTCGTTTGGCTGAGGGATCATAAGGAGACACGCATACAAACACATGTACACACACACACACACACACACACATCTCATCTCCTGCTAAGCTCTTCCTGTAGTAATTTATTCAAAGTCCCCTTGGATTTGTGCTTAGAGGGCGTTTTATGGGGAACTGACCTGGATCATGTTATTTTGGGTCTTTCTGTCACTCTGCTGTCATGCATGGCTGTATAGTTAATGTTCCTTCCTCTCAGTCATGTGGGCCATTCAATTATTTCACAATTATATTGTATCATTATCTATTGTTTGTCTTTCTCTACGCTTGAGCATCTATCATCCATCATACATCCATCCATCCATATTTTCTTTCATTTATGTGTCACCATAAAGACCCTTATTTTATTTATTTTTCTTTAGATGTTGCTCCTGGTGCTTTACCCACAATGCACCATGTATGCTCTTACAAGTATGTTGTGTAAAATATTGATTCAAAGGCAGCTACCTATCCTTTACCTAACATTGTGGTGGTTGTGTGTAATTAAAGAAGTGGAACATTGAAGGTTTAGTCTCCCATTAAGGGACTGGCCTTTGTGACCTTGCATGACCTTGATTTGACCCCAGATGGTTCCAGGGGAGGTATCTATCTAAATCTATATAAGCCTCCTAAAAGACAAATAAATTAATAATTGGAGTAAAATAACCAATTGTATACCTTTTAATATTATTGATCCCTTTCTAATGTGAAACTTTTCACAATAAGGGCACATTTGAAGAATTTCAAGTGATATCATGGAATATTATGCATTACTACGTGCCTAAACATTATAAAGCATAGCTGAAACTTGATCATTTTGTTGGCTCACATAAAAAACTTTGATGAATTATGGAGCAATGGAGTCCAAGATTAGTTCATAGACCACTCATTTTCTTTTCTAATTTAATACAAACATGTTCCATTATATACGATCACCATACCAAATTGAGTGAAATGGTCGACAATTTCAGATTTTCTTAATATTTGGCATGTCCACCTTTTGCATTAATGACATCAGCACTTGAGCTGAAATGAACAAAACCTGGTGGTCATGTTCTCTAGAATGTTCCAAAGAGTCAAAAAATAACATTAATTTACATTGTCACGAATTTTGTTTAGTGATCAAGAAACAGAGCTGAAAAAAATAAATGAAAATAAATAAATATATATATTTTTTTTAATCAAGTTTCTCTCTATTTTTCCCAATTTTTTCAACAATATATATATATATATTTTTTTTAATAATAATAATAATTGTAATGTGGTCTAGGACTTTTGAACCTAATTGTACATTATGTAGCTAACTTTTCAAAATGCTTTCAATTAATTGGAAGCAGTTCCCTTTAAAGTGCTTCCTTTCTTGTGTACTAGATCTGCACATTATACTGCAGGCCTCTCAATTGTGTTGTGTTCAGAACCATTGGAGTGAAAGCATTTCTCAGCTCAGCTGTCTGCCCTCTTGTTACCTGTCCCTAAGCGGCACAATGAAACAATGAGACATTACTGATACAAATAAGACTTTTTCTTCTTGATTTGCAAAACATTACTTTAGCAACTCTCAACGCTCAGGCTTGAATGCTTAAAAGCTCCATGGACCCTTTGGATGTTGATCATTTACTGCTGCGTCTGCAGTCACAGCGTTCTTTCATAAGAGCTTAAAAAATTAAAGAGGCAATGCATTGACTCTCTTGTTTCCATTTGGTTCCATTATTGTGAGACATTGTTTCTCTCTAACTGTTGTTGATGGAGATGTAACAGTTCATGATCGGGAGCCGTTCTGCCCAAGTCACGCTGATCACACTGACGAGTACATGCATCGGCCATTACTGAACGTGTCTGCCCGCTTTCTTTGCATAGCCTGACAAATGGAAGTGGCCAAAACGTATAAGGACACCCTGCCTTCAGACATCAATTCCATTAGAGGACATGAACGTTGGGTGAAGTGTATAAAATGGATTTGGAAGATGGTACACTAAGTGCAGCGAAAACCTTCTCGGCTGCCTTGTCTCATTTTGTAACTCCTCACACACAATGAGTGGGTTGTCAAAGCATATCAAACTTGTTGGGGGGGATTCCTGGGTGTAGAGAGTTCAAACCTAGTGCTTAAAAAGAACAGGTCTTGTTTAATCTTTGAATGAGATGCCTGAGAGTATCAACTTCTGGTGAATAAGTGATGTCCACCTGCACTTTGAAGGTATAGGTCAGACAAAGTATGCAGTAACAGAAAGTCAGCACTTTGATATGCATCAAACACCTGATTCCCTTTTAATCAAATTAAAAGTTTGGGTTAATGTCAAAGCGAAGGAGACATATCTGGTTGTTGGCCAAGTCAGGTGTAAAGGACTGTTTTGCAAATTATATAAGTTTATAAAACGTAATTTTTTTGAATGAATAATCAATACAAGTTATAAAGTTGGCAAATCGAGTGGACTCGTCCAAATTGTAGGCTACATGTGGACTTGCAAGAATATGCATGACTTGCAGACAATGGCAAACATTTGCCAACCATCTAACCAATAAAATATGGTTACAATACAGTCAATATGATACAGAATTAGTTTTTTAGGAAACATTTGTTATTGCTATCAATGTATTCCAGTCTCATGTATGCAAAATAAAATGAAATGAAACCTGTTGGTTCTATGTTTCTGGCTTATGCCTCATCTCTGTATTTGCTCCTTATTTTGCAGCTCAAATGCACGGTTGTTTTTCCTTCTTTTTTCAATAATTTGTGAAGCCTTGCAAAAAAGTCCATCATTTGCTCACAAAAGTATTATTTAATCAAATTATTATTTATTCCCAAAAAATAAAAAAATCCTTTGAAAATCTTTAGTTAAGAGTTGCTATGGGGTTTAGCAACAATGCATGGTTGGAATTTGAACAATGATCTATTTGTTGCAATTGGAGTAAGAGACATTAAGGTGCACTTGTACATATAGCAAGATTTTGTCAACTGGTTAAAGGGCTGTTCACATCAAGGATGACAAATATAACGAGAACTATAAAGTTGTAATAATAAATCAATCAAATTCTATAGAGAATAGTTTTCACATCACAACTATAGCAATACAGAGGGAACAATTATGTTGCAATCATATTTAGAATGATTTTAATTTTTTTCCAGCTGATGAATGATAAAAAACGTTGACAGCCAATCAGATTCCAACCTGCTTTAAAGAGCTCAATCATTTAAAGTGACAGCCGTCAAAACTGCAGCACGCGCTTAGAATAAACCGTGAGTTATCATCCACTGATGTGGGTGCTAATATAGTTATAGTCATAAGAAACATGAAAAAAACTTGCCTGATTTAACAAGGCAAATTGCAGCATCTCTACAGCATTGAATGGCTTCGATCCCAGGAGCACAGCTTTGTCCTCAGTTAAAGATAGAATGTTCTTATCAATTAACTGCTTAGGACACTTGATGCATTTCACCTTGGGCAGGAAATATCCCACCAGAGACGGATTGGATTTGCCCTGTGTCTGTTTCTCATCGCCTCTCTCCCCCCTTCTTTCCCATTTCATACCAAATTTCTGTTCATTCTCCCTTCACTTTAAACTTTGACTTCATACTGTCAGCCTGTTTGCCCCTAGAAGCAAAAAGTGTTCTCAGTTATAACCATTTGTATCCTTGGTAACAATTATGTTTTAAAAGAAACCAGCGAGACAAACGTTATTGTGATAAAAATGATTTGCCAGCTCTACCATCACTTTTACAAAAGTGTAAAAAAAATCAATAAAAAAAAATACATGGCTCATGTTAAATGCATCATGAAGGACATGTATACATCCTTGTAAATTGAATCTGAGCAACATGTGGGTAGTGATTGTAACATATTTCGCTGAGGACAACATGCTTCTCCAACTCATCTCCACTTCTAAAGCAAATTTAGCTTACAACACTTGGGAAGACATGGAACTCCTATTCCATGCAAATACAGAGGTGAACACCTCTAAATATTTCAACGTTGACATCGGATTATCTTCTCTCCGTGTTAAAAAATGGATTCATTCAGGGAGTTTTTGAAGTGAGCAGAGGATTGAATAACAAGGCCTCTGAGGATGATGTTTTGCTCATGTTCTTCGGCTTTAATAACGTTAGGTCCTATCACATCTGCACCTTTTAGAGCACTAACACTTGCTTACCAGTACCTAACCTTTTTTTCCCCTTTCTCCTTCACAAGCAGAAATTCAAACTAGCATTGCTAAAAGATTTACAGGATCATGCAAGTTTTACGACGGTGAGTGCCCTAATGGGTTTTAGCGGCAAAACTCGGCGTCATTGTGCATGTCAAAACGGAGAGAGAGGCTGCGCCACGTACAGCAGCAATAACTCAGGTTTCTATAAAAGGTGGTATGGATTAATGACATACACTGTTCAATACATTTGGCTGGTTGAAAGGTAGATTGCCATGTGAATAGCTCATTATGCATATCAAAACTGACCGTTGCATATGAGTAAGGCCATTAATGTATGATACAATTAACAACACATTAGGGTTTTAAGTGGTCCAGTCTTTCTCCCAGCAAAGGTCAGAACAATTCAACTACTTTCAGGTCTCATTATGTAGTATGGCTACAAAATGCATCTAATTTTGATTCCTGGAAAATGAATTGTGAATTTTCAGGTTGGCAGTTATAATACTTGTAATACATAAAAAATAAACATCCTAAATATTCAAAATAGTCTCACAGAGACTGTTGATCTGTCCAGAATAGAATCGTAAATATTCATGCATTCGAATGAATTTGTATGTGCTTTTCAAAATATAAATCAGTCCAATACAGCTTTAAAGGCAATACAATGGTCATGTTGTTGAATAAGTGAACGTGGGCAGGCGAACAGACAAAAGTAGATTTAGACTCTAAACCATGTTGCCATTATATAATTTATAATATCGCCAATATTATATATTTATATACATCGGCTGTGACTTGAATCTTTTCATTGCGTATGCCTACGGCTAACTACAGCAAAGTATCGAGCTTGCAGACAAAATCATACGTGGTCAGATTGTCTTGGTTGGTTTCTACAGACAACTTTTGATGGTTCTGAACAAGTACTGCTCTTCACACACCACCTGCCACACACATATACACACACACCTCTAGTAGCAAGTTCTTAAATTCTCATTCAAGCGTCAAACCATCTGTCAGTTGCACCCCTCCAGTCCTGTCCAACTACTTCGGTTCCATATATTACACTGTTCCTGATTTTATATCTGTATACTATAGTTTAATGTTATTATGTGAATAACAAGTCTACAATTCTAAATGCCACGATTGGGAAAATCTGAATCATTTTAACTTCCTTTCTATTCATGAGTTTGAATTTAAGTTGAATTGGCCACATCTTACCAGATTGGATGGGAATGGAAGAGGATAGCAAAACTAATATATATGATTGTTTTTAAAGAAAGAGATGAATACTTTTATTCAGCAAGATGCATTAAATTGATCAAAAGTGAATACAAAGTGGTTTACATTGTTACAAAAGATTTATATTTGAAATATACGCTTTCTATTTCAGCAAAAAATCAGCATATTATAATGATTTGTGAAGGATCAGGTGGTATGCATTTTTTCTATATATAGAAAACAGTTATTTGAAATTGTAACAACATTACAACATTACTGTTTTACTGTATTTTTGATCAGATAACTGCAGCCTTGGGGAGCATAAGATAATTCTTTCAGAAACAATAAAACGTATAGCTATACATTTAGATATATTTAGTTTGGATCCACTCATTATTTTAATTATTCAGTAGATTACAAAATTATGTGAAATCATGTGTAAAACATCATTGCAAAGACCAGATTTTTGGTTCCATTAAAAAAAAAAAAGAAAAAAAAAAAAAAGTAATACAAGTCTGGAGTGACGGAAAAAAAAAGAAAAGTAATACAAGTCTGGAGTGACGCGAGTAAGTAAATGGCATTTAAATATTTAGTGACGTATTCCTTTAATCCTTTAACCAAATAAAGAGGAGCATATAATTATACTTGCCAAACACAATACCTCTAGTTCTGATTCTGAAAGCGGCCCAAACTCTCGGTGCACGACACAAAATCAATTCCTGACTCCTTCGACTAAAAATATCCTGGACTAACCTTCTTGTGAGAGTAAAAACTGGTCCGAAATCAGTTTGTGAAGTCATTTTTATGAGCCATTTCAGCGGCACCTTAGAAGGAGCAAATAAATCACCTGACACCCGTGCGCCACATATTCCTGCACTGATTAGCAGGAGAGACTGTGGCAGAGCGCCGGACAGTGGGATATCAAACCGAGCCGAGTGTGTTTGTTTTCGGATTCGCTCAACCATTTACCGTGTGTGTGTGTGTGTGTGTCTGTATCCGCTTGTCCCATTATCCAGACTTCCTGAGTTCTGTGTGACAAAGTGGGCATGTCAGCCAGAAAGATGGCAGTGAACACAAATGTTTCAGTCAATTAATAATGCAACAAATTGCACTAGAGAAAGCCAAGTAGGGCAAAATAAAAATATCGGCCAGTGGAAAATATCAATTCAATCCGACAGCCCTTCAGTACATTTTATGGGTGTGATAAATGAGAAAGTCGTGTTTTAATTCCATATGGGTGTCCGTTGCAGATATCTGGTGTCATCTTTTCTGGCAGATAGTTTCTGGTAAGTTCATTTTTGACAGATACTACCAAAGCACTTAAAATGTCAACATAAATGATCTGTACATCCACCCATTTATCAAAAGTTTGACTTCTTTTGAAACGGATGCTGTAAATTGTGTCGGATTAGTGGGTGGACACAAGTCACAAGTCTAGTTAGCCCTCTGAGGTCACATTTGTGACTGAGCTCAGAGGAGAAATGGTGTGATGAAAAAAGAATCAGGTCAAGACTTCTGATCCGTCACTCACTACTAATTTAAGCGTTTTCCCTCTCTGTTGTCTTGCACACCCTTAGGGTTTTTAGACACTAGAGAAAGCTTTGACTGAGAGTCTGATGGATAAGGCTGCTTAAGATGAGCCGTGAGGTTGTGGAAACAGCCGGGTCAGTTTGAAATCAAGTGGGAATACAGCAAATTGGATTTGTTTGTGAAGTCACAGCGTTCTCAGACCAGTGTCGACACAAGGATGAATTACTTAAGGGTACATTTGGAATTTCATACATTGAATATATATATATATTAGTGGTGGGCCGTTATCGGCGTTAACGTGCTGCGTTAACGCGAGACTCTTATCGCGCGATAAAAAAAATATCGCCGTTAATCTATTCTCCAAGTTGGGTTGGGAGATGGCTCTATACTACATGATGACGCAATCTACCCGCGGCCGCGAGGTAAACCCGGCTGCAACGCATATTCGTCGTCATCTTAAGTAAACACGGCTGAAAGTGAAAGCTGCTGAAAAAGATCGGTGCAACATCCATTATTTGGACTTGGTTCGGGTTTAAGCCCTCAGACGAGCAGCAGCAAACTATATACAGAGTGTGTGGGGAAACAGTTCGGTAAGTTAACACACGACTAATCCGTTCGACCACCTCAAATTCAAAACGAAACATGATATCACTGAATACCAGCGCGCGCGTACTATTCCCATTCCAATATATCTTAGTGGTGTAGCACATAATCTCGAATCGTTGTTGTGTTTCTTTTTAACTGAAAAGACATCAGTTAGAAAATATTCTAATTTTAAATTTGGGGTTTAATAAGCTCCAAGCCATAATAAACATTAGACCTACTTAAGTCTCTGCAGCTAGTGTACTTAAATTTTATATATCTGCAAAATGATGTTGTATACTTACAGTTTTGCACAATATATGTTCTCAAAACTACATACACCCTTTAAAAAAAAAAAACCCATCAAAACGTCTAGCCACTGGGGGACCATGGGCAGGCTAGGGAAACTCGTATTAAGGTTAAAAAACCTAAAAAAGTGAAATGTTCATGCAATTGGACCTTTAAAAAGAACAACCTAATTAATATGCTCTTGCTGAATAAAAGTATTATTTATTTTTTTAAATGGTAGTGTAAGTTTGGAACGGCATGCGTTGAGAAAATGATCACATAATTCATCACTTCATCAGAAGCGGTATTCAGTATGGTCCCCCTATAATGCCGACTCTGTCGATGCCTCATCATAAACTCTCATGGGTGGGCCCTAAAGATATGACTATTAAGTTTGATTAATATGCATTGTTTTTGGTTTTTTTTAGTGACAACACTATATGCAAGAATGTATCAATGTCTTTATGACAGATGTGTGCAGTAAGATGCTTTTAAAAAAACATGATTCTTTTTTCAAATGTCTCGATTTGAATTGAATGATCATGCTCTTCAAAGGAAAAAAAAAAAACCTGAGCATTAAAATGAGAGAACATAAGAAAATAATTACGGCCATTACTTATAAAAATACTTTTAGATGGTATCTTTAAAAAAAAAAAAAAAAAAAAAAAAAATCTCATTGGTATAAAATTTTCCGACTCCTATGTGTAATTAATTTTCCGTGAGGAGAAGAACACTCAGTGGTTCTCAACCGTGCTGCATATAATCATACGTGGTTGGAAGACAAAAATAAACTGGAGAATGCGTCCCATATTTCCATCCTGAAGCAAAACCATTTGAAAAACATTGATTTATGTCACTGTTAAATGTTTACTGATTGCTTTAGAACCTCTATCTTTTGGCATTGTGTTCATGATGTCGAGACACGGTTTGAGTCAAGAATAATAGATAACTGTATAAAAAAATAACTATACAATTAAAAGTCAAGTGTGTTATTTCTGCACCCGGCATCACACAGAATTGCAAAAATGGTGACTGCTTTAAAATGGACAATAAAATGGTGAAAGCTCCATAGATTTTACACTTGGATTTTTGAGAAATCAACCTATGAATGGCTTGCTTATAGGTGTCTCTGTAGAATAAAGATGGGATTGTATATCTTGTTTTGTTTTTTGTTTTGTTTTAAATCAGTGGACTCACTGTACTATCTCTTGTCAAACCCAGCACTATATATCTTGCCACAAACCTTCATGCATGACATCACTGCATGTGGAAGAAGCCTTATCTCATGGTTCCTAGACAATGGGCCAAAAGAAATGCAGTATGCCACTGTTCCTAGCACAATGTGGAAGGGCAAGAGGGAAAATTAACTAATGGGAAAGGCATTTCATTCTCTGCTTAAATAGTGTATAAAACAGATAATTAATACATGCACATGATAGTCTCTCTGAGCTCTCTCTCTCTCTTTCTTTCTCTCTCCTTCACTCCCTTGTTGGAAATATATGTATCCCAGATGGTATAAAGTTACTAAGCAACAAGCAGCTGAGCAAAGGATGGTTAATTTTATTTTAAGTGATTATCTTCACAAAGCTCTTCTCCTCCTTGGGAGGACGCAGAGGACATGGCATGAGATTGAAACATTCACCCTTCTGTTTGCATTTGTTACACACAGTTCATCCATATTGATGATGTGGGTAAAGGATCAGTCTTTCTTTCAAGACAAAAAGGTGATGTGATATAGCAGTTTAACTTAAGAGAGATTTAGCCTAAATAGAATGCCATTACAACAACAACAACTTCATAATAACTCAAATTTGAAAAACTGCCAATGGCATAAGTTCATTCTGGCATTCCTCCAGACCCTCATATTAAGAAATACTGTATTTCACAATAAGTGCATAATGTTCACATTGTTAATGTCATAACCACAATTCAAAGGCACTACAACCTTTACAACCTCTCTCATGGTCAGAAATGTTAGATCCCTTGCCAACAAGATAGAGGAGCTAATGATGCTAATGAGGAACCAGTGGGAGTACTGCGAGTGCTACAATAGGCTTATTGAAAAACATGCCTCTGCCAACATTTTTGCAAAACTCCCAAGACGTACCTATACATACAATTCACTGCAGGTTCCAGTTGAACACTAGTGGCAATAAAACACCAACAACTTGTACTCAATTTCACACAAATTAGGATTACAGGGGCAGATTACTGATTAACTCTTTCCCCGCCAGCGTTTCTTTAAAAAAAAAGTTGCCAGCCACCGTCTGTGTTTTTAGTCATTTTCACAAAAATGTCATGGCCCCTAGAATATTTTATTGTATGAATATCTGAACATGCAATATATCAAAAGAAAGAACAGACCCTCTGCTTTTAAACAAAACATGTTTATTCTAGCTTCATGCATTCTTTTATTTATCAACACTTGAATGTGGGTAAGTTTCATAAAAAAAGCAACATTTTGAGCAAAAAGCTGAGAAAATCATGTTTTTGCCAAAAACTACGTCTGGATCAGCTTCTTCTTTGCCTGGTGTTTTGATCTGGATATACTGTACTCGTTCAGTAGATGCATAATAGTGCCCCCTACACACATCCCCTTGCAATACTATGTGTTATGACCTCAAAAGACTTCTAACATAGCGCATGATTGCCTGGTTGCTTCAGTAAATGCGTTTCAAACATTTACTTTTGTTAACACTTTCGGATAGGTTTAGGGTCGGATTTAGTGTAGGTGGTAGGGTTACACTTTATTTTGATGGTCCACTTTAGATGTTCTACTATAAGTAACGTTGCACCTACATGTCGACTAACTTTCATTAGAGTATTAGTAGACTGTCTGCTTGATATCTGCAAACTCTTTATTGTGATGCTCTTCAACAGACATTATACTGACTGTAAGTAACTTTTCAACTACATTCAACTATTCTACACCTAACCCTACCAGTCTACTAATGAAAGTTAGTCAACATGTAGATGCAACGTTACTTATAGTTATAAGAATATCTAAAGTGGACCATCGAAATAAAGTGTAGCCGGTGGCAGATTATTTTCAAATGAGAGAGCATTAACCTTTAGTGCCACTCCCGGACATTTCATTTCCGAACTGCTGTGATAGGTATACAACAACAGTTATAAAACATCGCCACGTTCACATTGATCAGTTTAGAAAACTGAATGGGCTTTTAGCGCCTCTCACGAGACATTTCACTTTGAAATGCAGCAAAATATGAATAAAGCAATGTAATATAATTTTGCACAAATGTCACCACAGGTCAATTTTTTCCAATGAGCCTTGGTCGGCGAGATACATATTCCCGCTGATACTGATATCATTGAGGGTTTCCTAATAAGAACAGTGGAAAAAGAGAGGTAAAAACAGCCAAAGAACAACTACCCAGACACTGAGGTGCATTGAGCCTAGCCTGCAGCAATATTGCGCACGCCGAAGTTTTCGAATGTTACTCTCACAGTGGTAAATGTCACTCCCACTGCTGATACACTTTCAACGTGTCATGTCACTCACAACAGGTTGCACATACAAACTCTATTTTAACCACCATCGGCTCATTAAGTGGCCTTCCTGGTGCAATAACACTTTAGATTTGCCATATACTGGCTGCATATCATGCTGTATGGGAGTCAAGGATGTGTTCACCTCCCAACAACCTTATTCACCTTCGTGCAAGCAGTCAGTGACCACAGAGAGCAGTGAAGGGATGATCAGCTGGGGTTTAAACGCCTGGGGCAACCTGTGACCTGGAAGCGCTTCTGAATGAGAGGAAGAGGTGCCTTAAGGGCACACGATAACGAGGAACTAAGACACAAATAGAGGTAGCTGAGGGTGATGGGGGTAAGGTTGCCTACAGGAGGACCATGTAGGACAGGCAGTGTGAAGTATGTGAAATGTGAAAACTACATTGCCAAGACCTGACCCTGTTCTCCATCATTCCTTGGACCCCATATATGGTTCATCTATGAGTCACACATCCTCTACTGCTGGATACTAAATTTGGAAAAGGTGGACACTGTATGAGACCTTTAATACAACCCAAGACAAGAAAAGGACAGCGCAGGTGGACACTTCTGACAGATTAACAACATCAAACTGGAGACCACAATTTGTTCAGCTGCAGAAGAGTGTTTCTGAGCTACTTGTAAGCATTACTGTTGCTCCGGTGTACAATCTCCACACCTGATTTCCAAGTATAAGTCTGAGAAATACAATCTGTAGAAGCTTCCGGATGTCTCTGCAATCACTCTGTGGGAAAGGGGGAGGAATAAAGGGGTTTGGTTTTCAATTTGTGTTAAGTGGTGTCAGCTCAACCAGTCTACAGACATGGGGTGGATGCTAATGTCCAAGAAGACCAGAGCTAACTCTATTTTCCAGGTCCCTTTAGGTATATACAGTAGGAGTGACCTTCTGTACTTCAGGGGAAATAAGACAGGGGGATGCCAATACATGCAATCTCATCAGACATGCTGTCTCACTTGTTGAGATACGGTCCAACAGATTCGACCCGGAGTCCCACAGAGATGGTGGCTGAAGGAAGAAAATCGGCCAAGCAAGATCTCAAATGACATCTTCCATTCTCCTCATATGACCACTATTGCACAGTAAATAACCCAATCTCAAGCTGCACATTTACAGCTCTGCTTAACTTTTAAGACCTTTAAGTCCACTTTAGCCATTTCACCTGCTTATCTGTCAGTTTTTTTTAAAGTGTGGTCCACAAAGTGGTTCTAATAGGTAGAATAAAAATGAAAGAACAAAATAATAATAATAATAAAATACAAAATGTATTTCAATAGTATGCTATTAAAACAAAAAAGCATATGTGACCCTGGATTACAAAACCAGTCACAAGTCGCACCGGTATATTTGTGGCAATAGCGAACAATACATTGTGTGGGTCAAATGTATGGATTTTTCTTTTATGCCAAAAAATCATTAGGATATTAAGTAAAGATATTTTGTAAATTTCCTACCGTAAATATATAACATATTTATTTTTGTGAGTGAATGCAGCACTATTGTGCATACTTTAAAGGCAATTTTCTCAATGTTTCGATATGTTTTTGCACCCTCAGATTCCAGATTTCCAAATAGTTGTATCTCGGCCAAATAATCATTTATAATGTTACTCACAACATATTTCTATAAAAAAAAAAAAATTTGCTCTTATAGCACAACACAACAAAATGTTTATTGAGAGCTCTTTTAAATAGCACAACACAACAAAATGTTTATTGAGAAGCAAATCAGCATGTTAGAGTGATTTCTGAATGATCATATGACACTGAAGACAGGAATAAATGATATTTTAATATATATTTTAAAAAAATTTAGGTATTAATGTTATTTTTTTATATTTTTTTATTAAATATTTTTTAAATAAAAAAATTTTTTTTTAAATGTGAGCATAATAAACTTCTTTGAAAAACATTTTAACAATCTTCCCGACCCCAAACTTTTGAATGGTATTGTACTTTTCAACCATAGCTTTTGTTTGTTAGTTTTCTTAAGCTTGCTACTAGTTGTATGCAACTATTTTCTGTAAACGTGATTCGGATATTTAGAAAAGTGGTCTATTTATGGGGAGCAACATTTTTTTATGTCATTGGAATTAACAAGTTTGTAAACGCCTCGTGTGTTACACTGCCGATTTATTCCCATAATTTTTATTTTATTTAAAATCTGTATTTCTTATACCACAACGTCTTTGTTTTTTCGCAAATTGGCTCCCGTTACATCAGCATGCCCACATGAACATATTTGTTAGCTTGTGTGGTGTAAATTATAAAGCAGGACTTCAGATGTCTGCCAGCTCTGCTTTCAGCTGCATCAGTCAGAACTTTGGCAGAATTCACAATCAGCTGAGTCCAAGCATAAATCTACACACAAATTACAGAAAATTAGGATCTTTTCAAAGAAATTACTTGTTGTATACTTTCAATTTGACTATTTATATTCTACAATGATGAGGGAATGATAGGATGATGAATCATATATATTTGATATTATACCACTGTCAGATCTAAAATAGTGAGACTATCAGGTCTTAAATGGTGCTGAAGGAGGGTGTTAACAAATAAAGGAGAAAATATATGTGAGGGGGAAATAAGGTAAACTAGGTACAATTTGAGCTATTGAAATATCGGAGAGCTGCCAGGCATCAGAGTAGCCTCTGGCGACATATTACTCTTTTTGGATGTCTTAGTAGTCAAAGCACTTCATATCTGTGCTGTAGGAAAGCAATATTTTGACTGCTTGCTTGCCTGTGTACATGTAATTTCAACGGTAAAATCACACATACGTCCAATCGTAAATGAATCAATCTGACACTGATCAGTATTGACAGATTAAACAGCATACGATCACAGTCTGTCTAATCACTGTCTATTTACAGAGCCGCGTGTCAACTAGCAGCCGCAGGCTAGTGATTAGTATAGCATTTTTTATTTAATTTTTCCAGAAAAGCTGACTGAACTTAGTAAATCAGATAAGATTTATAATATTGTAAATGTGTTATGAAAAATACTATGATGGTTTTGGATGTGTTTGATGAAAGCACAACAGACCCTTGCTTGTAAGAACACACAGCTCCATTAATCCGGTTAAAACTTCTAATAAAGATTTAGAGGTGTTAAACTAGCCCATGTTAAATAAAAAATACAAAAAGTAATTGGCATCATAAACCTAAACCTAAGAGCTGTCTCTAAACCTGAATCTTAACAGCCATGCACAGCAATCGAAAATGCATTTACAAAATAAAAGGCCTCTAAAAGGGTGTTAAAAGTCATAATAAATCAAAAGTTTCAACTGACTTTACACTACTGTGTTTTTTTTCTGAGTGAAACGGTTTATCGAACACGAAAAGAAACACATAGGACAGGACAAAAAGTGAATATCCGAATGCAACTAGCTTAAAGGAATCATATGATGCTATTTTAAAAGTTCATTATTTAGTTTATCGTGTGTAATAGAATAGGGTAACATGTTTTAATGTTCAGAAAAAAACAAAAAAACATTTACATTCTGAACATTATTACAGTACCTCTATTCCCAGTCCGTCTGAAATGCTGTGATAAAGTACAAAGCCCCTCCTTCCAAAAAGCCCAGCGGGATCTGATTGGCCAGCTGACAGTGCGTTGAGATTGGCCAAACACCTCAATGTAACGCCACCTACCATAATCATGAGCTTATGTCTTTCGGAGTGCGGGCCAAGTGCAACATGTTGCTGGATCAACATCCAATGAATCAACCAATCAAATTTGAGAAACAAGTTTACAGTTTATGTCAAGTTTTGATTTACAAAAAGCTTGAACCTGACTTCTAGAGATACTTCTGAGATCAATTTACATGCAAAACATGGCATTTCTCAGGCAAAGCCTGTTTTTGTTTATGTTTGCTGTCACTTGTCTATCGGCACCCAGTTGAAGTGAGACATTGATAGCTGAACTCTGCTGTTTAAAGGGGTGGTTGAATATGATTTCACATTCCTAACTTTAGTTAGTGTGTAATTTTGCTGTTTGAGCATAAACAACATCTGCAAAGTTGCGATGCTCAAAGTT